>JANZXP010000004.1:25712956-25730119 GCA_027576715.1 Erythroxylum flavicans | reverse complement strand
TTTCATGTCTATTTTATTTTATGTTATTTCATTATATATATATAATGAAATAACATAAAATAAAATAGACATGAAAATAAATTAGATAGGGCGAACAAATAAACAAACATATAAATAAATTAAGGAAAAAGAAGTGAAGAGAAAAAAATCACAGGCGTGACTTTTTTACATGACATTAAAATTACAGAACATTTTTCCCACATTCACAATGATTCAAAACAAGCATTTATACACACAAAATCAAATAATACAGTCCATCATCACAAAAACTATAAATATATTACCCACCTCTTTGTTTATAAATCCAAGCTCAAACTTGTCTTTGCTCTTGTTCATGATTTCGACTTTCTTATTTCCTTCAAACAAACATATTTTTTCAGCAAATCAACATACACGAATAAAACTTCCATAATTTTTAAATATAAAAAAAATAAGTTTAGACTTAATCTACTATTAGTTTATCTAACTAGAAGAACTAAGATCAAGTTAAAAGTTCATGAAAATCTAAGAACATAAATCTCTTGTTCTTCTTCTTTCTCTCTTTAATTTTAGCATATAAAAACTTAGTTTCTCTACTTTCTTCTTTTATCAAAACAAGAAGAATAAATAAAGAGGTTACCTAAAATAAAACTCAGTTGAATCTTCTTCTTCTTATCTCCTTTATCTTTCTTTCCTTCTTTTTCTTTTCTGGTTCGTTTTTCTGCTTCTCTTCTTTCTTACACGACTTTCTTCACCTTCTTTTCTTATAAAATTTAAGACAAATTTTAGCTTTCCAAACTTACCCTTCTATATTTACTCCAATAACTTCTAACTCGTTAACTTAATTCTAACACTTCCATTTAATCCATGCAATCATATGTAATAAATAAATATTCATAAATAAACTCCATAAAATTTCAAATTCAAAAATTTTGATTTTTTTTACTTATGACTAAACGTCAACAAATTCTAATTTTAAAAAAAAGTCTAACTTCTACGAAAAGTTCGGGCTCCAACACAAAGTATGAGTTGATAAGAGAAAAGATATTTTAATCAAGCTAAATTTGATTATAAAGTTTGAGAAACTTTATGACTAAATATGAGATATTTAATAAATAAAAATCATTATAAGATATTAGATCTTATTCGAGTATAATTAGTATTTAATTAGAATTATTTATAATTTTAATTAAAGTTTAATTAAAATTAAAATTTAATTTCAATTAAATTATTAAAATGTCTAAAACCTATTATAAATAGTATTAGACTCCAAGATAGTAGCTTAATCCTCTCTACAATAATTTTAGTGTTATCATATTATATTATGTAGATATCGTTAGAAGCCAAACACTTATGTGGTATGATAATTAAGATAAATCAAATTTAAAAAATAGTTCAAAATAAACGACAAGAAAAGAATAAGTTTGAAAAAAGGGTGAATTATAATTTACGCTTTTATTATATTTTATGTATTAATCATTTTAAAAAATTTAAGTGATCTTAAATTTAGAAAATCAAAATAAAAAATTTTGTAATTATTCTATTGCATACGAGATAACATCCTCTGATTTTCCAACATGTCCAACCTCCAAAACTTAAAAAGGGATATTGTTTAGGATGATCATTGAAATAATCTAGCACAGTGCGAGTTGAACACTTCCCTATCTTTGGCTCTTTACTTGACCGGAGAAGCATGGAAAGTGTACGAACATAGAAAGTACCACCATAGAAAGACAAGTGCCGGCTGTGAGGTTCCACTTTCAGACTCCACGACCGTGAAAAGAGAAGCATGGAAAGTGTCATATTACAGTGGTACAGTGGACTTCTGTATATTTTTATTTTTTATCATCTTCTTTCTGAAGGCTACCAATTATGTTGGTTGATTGTTCCTTTTTTCTTTTTATTTATTTATTCTTGACTGCTTTCCTTTACATAAAAAGATACAAAAGAGGGAAACGTTTCCTGAAGGAAATGAGGGGGACTTTACTTGTATGCTTACCAGCTGTAAACTGTAAGCATTTAATGCAATGTAAATACTCCGGCAGTCTTTCCAAAAATAGAGAACTCTTCTCTAGCAGTCAGCATGAGCTTCTCTTCTTGTAGCAAGTGAAATTCGACGAGCGCTTTTATCCAATGCATCACAATTCTCCGTTCAGGCTAATACATTGGTACATAAGAATCCAAGCTTCTTCCTTTTCTAGAATGACGACTTGACTGACCATAAGAGGGTCTTACGGCTATTAACCATAATAGATGGTTTTTTAAGTTTCTGCAAATGGGTCATGGCTAAATTGGAGATATACAGATAAAAGGCTAAAACTTGTACGTGGAGAACACAAAATGTTAAATAAAAGAATCTTCCAAAACCTTGGATCGAAGAAGCTTTAAAATGAAGACTTGATTCTTGTATTTATCAAGATTGAGATTCCTAATATGAACTGGATCTTATTTCCCAGATCGCCAAGTGGTTCAGAGATAATTGTCAGAGGTTTCTCAAGCCACCCGATCATTGTTTCTAGTACTGGATATGAATATTTTTGGTCAGCCTCATCCTTCACACAAATTATATCATATTCCGAGTCGATAACTACTACACACATAGGTTGGGCAACCATAAGAATTAGTTATGCAATGCAATCGATATCGTCGCATAAATATCAACACACAATTAACTAAAAAATATCCTGTTCCCAAGGGAGCATATAAAACAAAGTTGGCGAAACTACAATGAAAAGTCATACCCAACGCCAAGACTTCATTCTCTTCAAAATATCCATTAATCTACTTGAAAAAGATCCCAAGAAGTTGAAGCTTTAAAATAATTTATATTCCACTAATGTAAGATTTTATTGTTTAGGAAGGTGATAATATGGGTATCCGCCCAATCCTACAGGTGGTGGTGGAGAAAAGCCTAAAGATTCTTTCTTCATCCCAACTTGCCCATAAGGAATTTGAGGCTGTGGTGGATATGGAGCAGGTACTGCGGGAGGACCAGGATATGGAGAAGGATATGAATCATATGATGGCATAGCCTGAGGATAACCGTAGCCAAGAGGTGAAGTCCCAGCATGTACTTTTCCAGGTTGCGAATATCCAGTGGCCGCTGGTAAGGGTCCAGGAGCCCTTGGTGGAGGTAATTGCGTCTGAATTGTTTTACTCTTGTGAGTATCAGCATACTTCACTATCATCATCCTACCCTGGAACGAAATAAAAGACCAGGAGACCAAGGAATAGTAGACAGCATTAGATACAAAACATGTTATTTAAACATCTTGCTCAACTATTATGCAACGTTGAGGGACTGTAGGAAGTTGGGAATGGCAAATACTGGAATCCTTTAAACACACTAGCCATTACAGGTCTTGTAATACCAGTTATTAAGGGGAGGCCATGTAAAATGAGAAAAACAGACGAGAGAAATGCGGGCACATCCAAGGGTTACCCAAAGAAGGGAATCTACCTTGCCAATTGAATATTTCTAGTTCTACAATCACAGTTACACAAAACCTCATGGAAGAACTGAGACTTTTTAGCCTCAAATATAAAATAAAAATTTTGACTGTCCTTCACATAAGAAGGGCATTTCCTATAACTGTGGAACAAAATGAAAGTGATCACAGAGACATAGACATAGACATACATGTGCTTATACTCACACATTGACACGGACATGCAAGCTCAATTAAATGAGTTTTAGTAGCCTTCCTTATTCAACTAGTAATCCCTGCAAGCTCAATTAAATGAGTTTTAGTAGCCTTCCTTATTCAACTAGTAATCCTATGTTTTAGTATTTTTCTCAACGCTAATAACATTGAGGAAGTTTATTTCAAGTTAAGCTTATGTTTGTGTTTTCATCAAATCCTAAAATTATAATAAAGTGGTAGTCTTTGTTCTTGTTATATGTAGCATCAGGTAGCTTTAGAGTTAAAAATATTGCCCAATCTAATAGTAGGTGACCAAAGTGAAATAATCGGCAATTCTCATCATGGAGATCAGAAGACCAAAACCTAGAGATCTATCGTACCAAATCAAAGGCTGGCATTAAAAGCTTTAGAGCAATGAAAGGATCTCAAACTCCATTAATTAGAACGAGGTTTTAAAGAAAGTACAGATCGGTTTGACTCTTTAAGGTACCACCATAAACTAGAATAACAAAAGGGCACATACTGAAAAAGATTTAACTCGCTGGTAACCCATTGGTAGACCAATTCTTGCATATGGTCGTAGACAACAGATCTACATGGGGGATTTAAATGAAGAGGATGCTTCGTTTGCAAAACCTATGAGAAATGCTAGATAAGGAAGAAATGGTTATGCTATCGTAGACAACAAATCTCCATGGAGGATTTAAATGAAGAGGATGCTTCCTTTGCAAAACCTATGAGAAATGCTGGATAGGAAGAAATGTTTATGTACGACGACAAGGATAGTAGCAACTTCAGTTTAAAGGTATATACTTCTTTTTTAGTGGAAAATTGAAAACCGAGGGATCTTAAGATTGGATTACAGAAGTAAATAAGTTTTTCAAGTATACGCACATCAAAAAATGGAAAAGGTGAAAATTTTCACATGTACATTGAAAAGTGGACCTTCTACATGGTGGAAATAATATAGTCCAGAAAGTTCCATAAGAGTTGAGCATCAGTCGGAACTTGGTAGGAAAGGAAGTCGAAACCTAGTAGGAAATGAAGCGATTTTACTAAAGGATTTTCTTCCTCCTGATTATGAAAATATTTTATGCCAGTGATATCAAAGATGTCATTAAGGTTAGAAACTTGTAAACGAATATATGGCAGAACTTATGAGACTGACAAAGTAATGATTTGGGGAAAACTATGGGTTTGTTTAGCTGGAAGTTTAATAATGGAACGGAATAGAACGTAACACACTTCCATCGTTTGATTGAGGGTTTCATAACAGAATGGAATGGAATAGAATGAGATAAAAACGGAGGGTTTCATGTTACGTTCCATTCCATTCTAAATAGTGAAAATAAGAAACTTCCGATTTGAAGAGTTTAGGATGGAATGTAAACTAATAAATATATACTATCTAATATATTCTCAATGATTTTTCTTAATACCAATTATTTCTTCTAACCTTAACCCCCTAGTATATAATTAATAATATTTTTATATTATTTCTCCTTACCCTAATAATAATATTTTTATATTATTAATAAAAATTGTATATAACTAATAATAAAATAAAAAATGTTAATAAAATTTTATTAATAAAAATAAAAAATATATATTTCTATATAAATAAAAATAAAAATATAAATAATTTTTAAATATAAATCACATATAATATAATAAAATTTATTAAATAATTAATACTAATATTTTATATAATTAATAATAAATTGTATATAATAAACAATAAAATAATAAAACTTTTATTAAAATTTTTATTAATTTAAAATAAAAAAAATTAAAAAATTATTTGTCACGGTTGTGAGTGACTTTTTAATTGGATATAATTTCTATTTTAAAATCATAGCGTTAAACCTCTTGCAACAACCATTTTAAAATTAGGAGTACAATAGTCATTTATACATTACATTACATTACATTCAATTCCATCCATCTTCCATACAATGTTTTACTACGTTACATTATGAACCCTTCCATCCCTTCCAAATAACTTTTCACTATATTATATTACATTTCATTTTATACCATTATAAACTATTTCCTTCCATTCCATTCCGTTCCGTTCTATTCTATTAATTAACATCCAACTAAACAGGCCCTAAATGCCAGCAAGTTGCCAAATATTTGTAGGGCTTAAATCCATATATTAAAGACAAAAGGTATTGAGAAATTTATCTAAAGCACAAAGTATTGCTCTAGACTCTAAATTGATGTTGTGGAAAAGAATACGCTGGATTATTTTCGCAGGAATTACATGGGGGTAATTATTAAGAATGTGTTGTTCTATATATGATATGCAATAACCGAAGCAATTACAAATCAAAAGGTGATAGAGAAGGAAGGGGAAAAACTATGAATCCTCATACCAAATCAATTTCTAAGAATTTTGTCAAGTGCAACCAATTTGGCCAGAGATCTAGTGATTGTCGTCTACAAAAAGCATTTCGTGTGGAACAATAAGAGGACAATCATGTGATTTGTTGTGGTTTTGATGGCGATGACAAGTATGAGGATGATAGTGATGATGCACAGAATTACATGAGGCAGATGATGTTATCTCCAAAACAACAGAATAACAATCAAAAGACATCAATTGTTCCAAACTAGGTGCACTATCATTGATTGTTTGTTTGATGTGATTATTGAAAGAGGTAATTGGGAGAATATTATTGGGGATGATGTTGGAAAGAGTCTATGTTTAAAGAATGAAAGACATTATAATCCATATTTCATTAGTTGAATTAAGAAAGTAGAGAAGATTCCAGTAATAGATCAGTACAAATACAATGTACCTTATCTATGAGCAAGTCCAAAGATGAGGTATATTTTAATGTAGTGGATATAGATGCTTGTCACTTGTCACTTAACAGACCTAGACAGTTTGATGTAACAACGAAAGATTATAGATTAGAAATGTCTTCCAAGTTAGATATAGTGAAGTTTACCTTATTTCTATTAAAAGGAGGCTTCAAGCCAAAACTTCTAAAGTGGAGAGAAGTCGAAGAAAGTGCATTTTTTTTATGAAATAGGTGCTGACATTCAATGAAGATAAACAATAAGAGTATCCAGAAGTAATTAACCTGTTGTTACAAGATGCTCAAATAAAGGACAAACATAAACCAAAGGGAGCTAAATTCAAGAATAAAAAAGTAATATACCAACATCAAAGGATACAAACTTTTGGTAATAAAGAATCACATTATGGTGTTTCAGAAAAAAAGAAAGAATTCTAGTAAAGACTTATAACAAGCTGCAAACCAAAAGTATGGACCACATCAGACCTAAGAAATATGATATTTCCGAAATATTAAATGTGGCATATATTAATCTCTTTTGATCATACATATCCTTTGTATTCAAATGTCGAAGACAACAACTCGAGGTCAAATTTTTCTTAAATGGAGGGGAATAATTGGGATGTGTAAACCAAATCAAAAGAGTTCTAGTATTTTCCTTATTTAACCAGGAATACATACTTTTCTTATTTTACTAATTCTTGCCTTTCAATATTTTCTTCATTCAATTAAGATATTCTATGTTCCAATTAAGATATTTCTATTTCTTTTGGAAGACAAAATTAATAACACTACAAATTTTTATCTTGAAGTTTGTTTATCAAATCCTAAAGTTATTGTTGTGTACCAACCTTTATTTTCATGATTATACGCTGCATATGCACAACCATATAGAGGACAGTATTACCATCAATTAAATATATTCCCTGAAAAAGGTTAATTGCTCTTGGACATTTTTTTTACTTCTCCAAAAACCACTATTTACCGTTCAAAGTATAGCAGTAAGGTCCTGGGTCATTAGTTAAGTCAACTTACACTGCCTCACTAGCTGCAATGTACACAATCTAATTAACTCATGAAGCATCTAAATATACTGGTTCGATATCTCTAGGCAATGGTGAATGAGCTATTAGGTTTCAATACTTACATCAAAATATGGTTGGCTAGTCATTCAGCAGATTTGGCTGCCCACTAACAACAATCACTACAGATAAGTGGTAAGGTAATGCCCTCCCAAAGAACATTTTGTGATCAGATATCAACTTACCCCAAGCATTTTTTGTGGATCATCAATAGCCTTCTTTGCAGCCTCTGCCGTTCTGTATGTAACAAATCCAAACCCACTGCACAATTGAAGGGGGAAATAAAATGACTTAATTGACAAATAGTGGCGTAAATAAGAACCAGATAACACCTACAAATGAAATTTCATCCTCAATGTACTCATACAGGCACAGATGCAACAAGACAAAAAGTACAATACCGTGATTCATTAGTATCTTTGTCATAAGCAACTGAACCTTCCTCGATCTCGCCATGCCTAGAAAAGTAGTTAAGCAGCAACTCACTTGTAATTTCTGGGGCCAAGCCCCCTATGTAGAGTTTCCTATGGGATAGATCAGATGTAGCATTTGCCCCCGTCAACCCTTCACAAGCTAAATTACAAACAGCCATCCGCCCCTGGAATAATATCATTTATAATGATGATCAATAATAAGATTATAGATAGGAGGCTATTCACAAATGTCTAGAAGTTAGACAATTAGGCTAGCAACCAACAAGTGCTTGGCTACCATTACAAACATTATATGAACAGGAATCACAAGTGAAGGCCGTCATTCTTCCATACTATTATCCAATAAAGTTATTCATTAGTGACCAGAAAATTCAAACCAAAAACCTTGTAGATGATTAATGGTGACCAGACAGTATCCAGGGAAAAAAGATTGCCCTAATTAATTAACCAAGAATGCTACCATGTGGATACCGCATACCAATGTTTAATTGTGTGTGCATGAGAGAGAGCGAGATAGAGAGAGAGATTAAAGGATCATCTCATTTATCTTAGATGAGGCCTTGTAGTATTTCTATAAACAGTCATTTGCCTGGTGACAAGAACTGTATCTCATATTAGGGTTGACAGTGTAACTTATATGGAGCCAGATCAATTTGAAATGCATCCATGTATTTTTAGGACACCTTGGTCAACGATCGTTATCACAAAGTTGTCCATCAAATCATACAGCATTCATCCTCCAACAAGTCTCTTTCTTAACGTCTTATCTATTACTCCAAGTATCCTATGACACATATAGCATGCTGCAACATGCTCAAGCAGATATAAGTAATATCACCTAATGCATAACATTAAGTTGGTGAAAAAATTCAATAAAATCCAAATAAAACAATCATGTATGTTAATTTAACAAATAAAATGCTTACATCAATCATCTTGCTTGGAGCCACAAGTGCTTTATGTGCTGATTCCATATGCTTGTAAGTAATGAAACCATAGCCACGTGATTTTCCCGATGCTTTATCATAAATAACAGCACCTTCTTCTATTTCACCATGTACTTGAAATGCCTGAAGGAAAAAAATATAGTTGATCAAACTGTTTAAGATCTTAGAAGACATGGTAATAAATTAACGCAAAAAGTAAGAGGGTTTTTTCACGAAAAATTTTGGTCAAATTTTGTGTGATATAGATAATCATTCCCATGGCACACAAAAGCACACACAACAATCAGCAATGCACTCACAGCACACAATGTTTCTGAGGTAGTATTCCAGGCCAAGCCACGAACAAAAAGCTTTCGATGGACTGGATCTGCCCTGGCCAGAGTTTTAATTTCTTCAGCAATTGAAGGACATTGGGACCCTCTTTATACCTCAACATGCAAACAAACACACACACACAGCGTCAATCACACAGACATACATTTGAAGCAGCAGTTTTACATGCCATCATTCACTAGGGACAAGGAAAACATTCTATATGGAAATGGTTAACATTTAATTGGTGAAATTAGATACACAGAAAAGAAACACCCCATACCTCGCCCATCCTTCTTCCAAGACATCTCAGAGAAGAGGGGGAAAAAAACGAAAGAAAGAAAGAAAGAGCCTAAAAGAAAAGTAATGATCCAAAGCTAAGACAGCATTATAATTTTCAGTCATAAGGGAAGCGTTCGTACTAATATAAAAAATATAACTTGAAAACACTAACTTTCAGTGAAATGAAAGAGGGTACAAAAAGACACAGAGTCGAAGCTTAAATTTTAAATCAGAGCAATAAAGTGTTGCTTTGTTTCTCTCCTAGCAGCCTTTTAACGGGTATAATACTAAATCGCAATTATACTCGTCATCGCTGCAAAATCAAATCTTTCAGTTGGATTTATATTGTTAATCAATTCCAGTTCTTATAATTTGAATTCAAGGTCTAAATACTATCAACGCTACAAAACAAAAATATCAAACAACGAATCTTATGCGAATTGCTAAAACTAGAAAAAGAACAGGCCAAAGGGGTAAGAAACGAAAGGAAATAATTATTATAAAGAAAAGAATTTGAGAAAGATAAAGATAGACGCACAGTCTAGAGAGAAGATCGATAAGCAGGGATTTGCTGAGAGGGTCAAGAAGAGAGCGAAGGTTTTCAGCCGTTGTAGATGAAATATCACCTCCGTTATTTAAGTCATCCATCTTCCTCTTCTTCATGTCCTCCATCGACAACCTAGTTCGCCAGCTAATCGAGAGGAGGGTTTGTCTTTTGAACTAAGTAATCTGACTATTTCGTGTCCGTATACCGTGTAAATACACGAGTAACAAATCAACTCTTAGTAGACAAAGAAGTTTGACATGTGCATTGGTGTTTATAGTCTGCTATGTCGTATATGTTCAACAGAAAGTACTGTTAAGTTTATAATTTGTGCTATTCTATAGTTCGTCATTAGCTAATTTGTGAATTCAGGACTCCTTTTAGTATTAGACATATTTGTTGAACAATACACTATTATAATCTCCCTAGCGTCTTAAAAATTAGAGTTAAAGAAAAGCTAATCATTACTCATATATCTTTAATAAATTTATTAATTTGATACAACTCTTATCTTCTCAAATAATTACCAAATTTGAGTTTAATATTTTCATATTTCAAGTCCACATAGGGATGTTAATGGGTCAGGTTGGGGCGGGCCACTGACCATGGACTAACTTACTCGTCGTTTACCTCGATCAACTTGAACAATTTTGGCCAGTGACTTGATCAACTTGGGCCAGAAGGACTAAACGGTTGAGCCAAAATTAACATTCCTAAGTCCACATCTGCTTTCTATATTTACTTATAATTAAAAATATTTAAATTCACCTTTTCAAAGTAAAATAAAAAATTCTCTTTCAATTTTAAATTCACTCTAACAAAACATTTTAATTATTTCTTTCAATTGTTTACTATTTGATATAAATCAATCAAAAGAGAATTAAAATTAGAACAATAAGAATTCCATTAGAAATACACAATAAACAACACCAACAAACATAATATTATGACTAATGTATAATAAGCAAGAATAGACAAAATTATATTATCAACAAGTATTGTGTAATGAATCATTTAGCAAACAACAATAATAAAAATTACACATATCCTATATTTAATAAACACAAGAAACGACAGCAACTTTATATAAAGATTTTACAACAATATGTCTTGTTAAGATAAAAGATTAAAAAATTTGACATCGTTTATTGTTATCTATTATTTCAATCAATTAATATTAAGGGGGAGATTTTATAAAAATTAATAGTTGGTTTTTTTTAATAATAGACTAAAAAGAAAAAGATAACTTATACTAATAAAACAAAGTCTAGCCACATCTTATATATCCTGCACGAGTATACTGCGAAACCCTTTAGAGATTCCATAAATTCTACGCATGTAAGGTCATTGCTCCAACACAAACTTGCCAACCACTTTGCTCCAACATCCTCATACATTACATCAATAGATAGAAATCTGGGTGGTGCCGAGGAGGATTATTTCTTAACGTGAGAACCAGCACCTCGAAGTCCAACCTAACTGATACTCTCCTTTAGCCCTCTTTCTCGCAATAGCCCACCATCATCAACGTTGCCAAGATTGCACTTAGTTGTGCCATCTGTATGGAGTGCAATCTAATTTTCCTTCAGGGGTAATCGTCGAGCCATAATTTCTACCATGTTGCTTACATGTTATAACCATAGAGGAGTACCACAATATTTACAAGAAAGTAATTGTCGACCACAATATTTCAGCAGCTCTATCGAAAATCTTAGAATTCCTCTACTTCCATAGATACTAAATTGTCAAGGCAAAGAGATATAACCATCTTCCTCTCTCCTTTATGTTCCAATCAATACTTTCAGTCTGATGCATAAAACTTGGGGTGTCACTCAAAAATTCCAAGGCCCCTCCAAACAAATTAAGCTACTTGATAGTCCCTTGTAATATGTAAAACAATTTCTTTAGCTACATAAGGTGCACCTTGGGTCTTTAGCTAACCCTCGAGCCACTCTACTTGCATTCATTAATATCCAATCATGCAAGACCAACCATAAAAAAAACTTGAACACACTGATAGATAGGAAGTTTCCAAACTCGACTCCATTCATTCCTTTCTTCATGTATTGTCTCGCTCCTAATCATCTTCATTACTTATTTGATTTAGAATCCCTCTATAGCAGACCCGGGCCAAAATAGATAATCTTCATTGTTGTCCTTAGTGGTTAGCTCAATGGACTGAATTTGGTCGAGTATAAATGGTGGAAATAAATTGTCAAACTCATCCTATTTTCACCGCATTGTAGAATCTTACATTTCCTTGATAGTGACATCTCACAGTTGTAATTGAATGTCCTCTATATCATCCTCTAATAATGATTATGGGACCACCTATTTATTATGCCAAAAGAAAGTTCTCTAGCCATTCCAACCTCTGTGTGAATAACCTTCTTCAAATTTATCACATGTTCATTACTTCCAAGAGAAGCTTATTAGTGTTGTTTCAAAGAGTCTTTCTTGCTTCCGATCAAGCACTTTCTTTTACTAACTTACAACCTGGAGAGTTGTGAAAGAAACCGCCTTTCAAGTGTTTATTAAAATGACAATCAATAGACTTTCTCTATTGGAAGCCACCAACATTCTTGGCCACCTGGCCACCAATGATCCTAGGCCATCAAAAAGAACACGACCACCAGATAGGCCACCAGATCTTCCATCTTCAATTGGACAGTCATCAATTAGGAGTGGATTGACATCATGGAAAAGTTAAGGTCTTGAATAGAGAGAGGGATAAAGAGAAGGTATATGACGCTCAAGAAAAAGTGTCTGTTGACCTCATTGCCAACGATACCGTGAAGAAGGAATTCAAGGATGGCAATCCAGTTTTTCCAGTCTTTCACGTTGATCCGACCCATATGTCTCGTCTAGAAATCCATTGGAGGAAAGCAGTAGTAGTAAAACTTTTAGGGTGCACAATCTCCTTTAAGGTACTGTATTCGAAGATCGAACAACTATAGTCGCCTATTGGTGGTTTTGATGTCCTTGATATCAGGCATGACTTTTATTTGATTAAGTTTGATATGAAGACTGATTTTGACAACGTCATTGGCGAGGGACCTTGGTTAATCTTTGACCATTATTTGACTATTTGGCCATGGAAATTTCCCCTGCCTGCGCCTCTGTTGATATATTCTACCTTCGTTTGGGTGCGTTTCCTTGATGTCTCGATATAATATTATGACGAAGATCTTCTGATGGCTATAGCTTCTGGTGTAGGACGCCCAGTCAAGGTTAAAAAAAATACTACTATTGCAAATTGTGGTCGCTTTGCCAGGGTCTGCGTGGAAATTGAATTAGATAAACCGCTTGTGGGGAAAATTGAGATCGACGGTCACATGTATACTGTGGAGTATGAAGGTCTCCACACCATATACTTTAAGTGTGGGAAATATGGTCACAAAGAAAATGCTTGCTCCTCTGTTTTAGCTACTGCTGTGGATACGACTCAAGTGGTGCAACCAGTAGAACATGATGACTGGTTTTGGGGCTTTAGTCAATATTGGATAGATTTCTGTTCAAAGGGAGGGTGCTATAAATCAAGAGCAGAACCATGGCTATGATTCCTGGATGGTTGTTTAGAAGAGAACTAGGAGAGCACAACGCTTACGACACTTAGATATTGATCCTCAAGCCTCTCACCAAACCGATCGTTTTTCTGTTTTGAATAATAATAACCATATTGAGGCAAGTTTACAAAAGTATGAAGATGTAGAACATGACGAGGAACATAGGCCATGATTAAATTTTGAGGTTAGTCACAAGGGGGATTCCAATGTTCAAATGTCCAAGAAGCATGATAGTAGTACAAAACCCAAGAATTAACATAGTCCCAACTACGATGACTGCTCCAACGAGTCCTAAAATGGTAATTGGTAGCACGTCTAGTTCTTTTCCTCCATTTTCTTTCGGGGTTCCAGAATCTAAGAAAACTAAGACTAGCCCTCCAGTCACTATCATAAGTAATACCCCGGAGACAAGCCTAGTGCAAGCTATGGCCTTGTCCTTTCAGAGAGCATTCCAGAATACGCCTCTACCTCTTGGCTTACCGAATTCTACTGCTATTGTTTATGGGATAGAAAACTAGACTCAACCCCAAATTCTACTTGAACCGGAACCTCCTGATCCTGGAATGGGACAACATATTCAAGATGGTATGGCAGCCACCCAGGTTTGTTTATAGGAAATGGACATTGAGAATATGCGTCGAGTTTCTGGTAATGGTCCTGATGTAGACATGGCTCCAAGCAGTATTGCTTGATATGATCTTATTACCCCACTTCTTAATTATCATGATAATGACTAATAAACTGAATATTTTGTCTTAGAATTGATGGGGAGCGGCCAAATCTAATTTTTCTCGAGGAATAAAGGATCTTATTCCTGTTAACAAGCTGAATATCTTGATTATTGTTAAGCCACAAACTTCAGGCGATAAGGTAGACAAGGTCTCTCGGTCCCTCGAATTTGAGCATATTATTCGTGTCGACGCCATTGGCTTTTCTGGTGGAATTTGGTGCCTTTGGAAATTTGCCGCAATGACGTTAGGAGTGTTGATATCTCACAGATAATTTATCCACTGTCTTGTTTCAGATCATCTACACAATTTGTGGTATCTTACAGTAGTATATGCTAGTCCCCAAGTAGCGGGTAGAACTATTTTTTGGCAGGAAATGGTGCGAATTCATAATGTAATAAATAGACCTTGGATCCTTATTAGAGACTTTAATGATAATGAGTCCTGTAGTGAGAAGAGAGGGGTGTGTTTTGCTTCAATAGAGCTCCAAAATTAAGAAGCAACAGGGGGTCTTGCGATTTAATTGATGTGGGCTTTAAAGGGCCTCCTTTTACCTATTGGAAAAAGCACAACGGGGCTCTCTCTACTCTTATTTGTTTGTACAGGGCCTTATGATCTCATGATTGGCGATTACTATTCCCTAATGCTATGTTACACCACCTCCCTCGTACATCATCGGACCATAATCCCATTATCCTTCGACTATGTGGTTTTGTCCCACCTATCTCCTCGCGTCCCTTTCACTTTCAAGTGCATAGACCTTGCACAAGGACATTCATGCTATCGTAGCAGGTGCGTGGAGTTTGAACCATTCTTCTTTGAATGAGGAACTTTCGAATGTGAAGGTGGTAGCTTTGAAATTCAATAAAGAGACCTTCGACAATATCTTCCATAGGAAAAAACCAGTTTTAGTGAGATTGGAAGGTATTCAACACTACCTTACTACTCGAGATTCAGATTTTTTGAATGCTTTAGAGCAGGATTTGATTGAAGAGTATAACACTGTTCTTAAGCAGGAAGAAATTTTCTAGTTCCAAAAAACAAGGTGCAGTGGCTAGAGCATGGGGACAAGAATACTCGTTTTTACCATGCCATGACCATTTGCCGGCATAAGAGGAATCAAATTAAATGACTCAAAGGTCTAGATGGTTATTGGATTGCTAATGATCGTGGCCTACAAGACCAGGTGCTTTTTTTCTTTCGAAGTCTCTTTTGCACTACTGAAAATATTACTGTGCCTTTTCCTCAGATTTAGAACCACCCGTGTCTATCTAGAGAGGATGTGCAATCCTTATTATATCCTATTTCTAAAGAGGAGGTTTTCAATGTAGTTCAATTTATGGGATTTTATAAAGCACAAGGATAGATGGTTTTCAACCAGTCTTTTATAAAAAGTACTGGTCTATTGTGGGAGATACTATCTTTGATATGGTTAATCAGGCCTTTATTTCAGGTTCTTGTTCCACAGACATTAATGACACCTTGGTGGTGTTAATCCCAAAGGATGACATCCCAGTTTCCATGAATCAATTCCAGCTTATTAGCTTATGTAATGTTTGCTACAAAATTTTGATGAAGGTGATTGTCCAACGCCTTAGACAAATGTTGGATACTATCTTTATTCCTGCTCAGGGTGCTTTTATCCCTGGCCAGACAGCTTCTGAGCATATTGTTCTTGCTGAAGAGGTGATGAATACTATTCGTCATTCTAAGAGGAAAGAGGGACTGCTTGCTATAAAGATTGATCTAGCTAAAGCCTATGATATAGTGGATTGGAGATTTCTACGACAAACCTTGTCAGACTTTGGCTTCCCTCCTTTGTTGATTTCTCTTATTATGTCATGTGTTTCTAGTTCATGACTTTCCATTATGTGAAATGGCTCTAGACTTACTCCTTTCTCTCCTAAGCTTGGCTCTGTCAGGGTGACCCACTATCGTCATATTTGTTTGTCCTATGTATGGAGAAGCTCTCTTTACTTATCAGTGATAGCATTGCTTGCCATCAATGATGACCCGTGAGGATTGCGAATAACAACCCAACTATCTCTCACTTGGTATTTGCAGAAGAGGTGTTACTGTTTTCTCATGGCTCTTTACGTGCTTGCAGGGATGCCTTAAATACCATGCAATGTTTTTGTTCTTTTTCCGGAATGTTCATCAATGAGCACAAGTCTAAGGCTTTCCTATCACCAAGCTCACCACGAAGTCATAAAGAAGCCTTGCGGCGTCAGCTTCATTTACACTTTACAATGAATTTGGGTTCTTACCTTAGTGTTCCGTTGTTTGGAAATGATATAAAAGGAGACTTTAAACATCTCATTGACAAAATCCAGAACCGTCTGGAAGGTTAGAAGTCCAAATTATTGAATAAGGCTGGGAGGCACACTTTAGTGCAATCTACTTTAACCACCATTCCCTTGTATACGATGCAGACGTGCTAGCTACCTACTGAAGTCTGTGGTGTGATTGATAAAGCTTGCAGGGACTTTCTTTGGCAATCATCGGATGGGAGTAAGGGTCTCCACATTCTTAATTAGGAAACTGTTTGTAGTCCTAAATCTTATGGTGACTTGGTGTTCGCATGACTCGAGATAATAATATTGCTATGCTTGGCAAGCTCATTTAGGCATTAGTCAATAATGATAAGAAACTTTTTACAAATGCCCTGTGTTGGTCCTTGAATTTTTATTTATTTATTTTTGATAAATAAGCATGATTAGTTTATTTTGGGGGTCTTGTTATATTATTTTATCTTGGAGTTAATTAGCATGTTAATGTGGGTAAGATAATATGACATAGGTTAATTGAATTATAGTGTTAAGGTAGTAAGATTGCTTT
>JANZXP010000004.1:25682666-25702990 GCA_027576715.1 Erythroxylum flavicans | reverse complement strand
TATATGAATGCATGAACATAGCAATACAATTTTAAACACTCCTAACCCGTTCCAAATTACTATTTTACCCTTCCCATCGGTGAGGGGATGTTACAGCCTAAGTTGGGGAAGTGATGTTTCTGATTGATGGTAGCAGGTGGGAAAATTTTTAGAAAAGAGTAGAGTAAAGGGAGAATGTTAAAATTTAGTAAGAAGGCAAAGAACCAATCTTTGTGAGAGAAATCCATTGTCTAGTAGTCTAATTTCTTCTATCCACATCCATCCTCAAAATCTGACTTAAATTATTTTGCTCAAGAAGGTTTACCATTGCATTATTTATGTGGAAATTATCAGTGAGATTTCCCATCCTTAAAATTATCAATCAAAATTTTAAATCTTAAGCTTGCTTTTTCATGCCTCAAGTTTTATCTTGACATATTGGGGAGACCTATTCGTGATCTGAATTGCCTTCCACCATTGTTGCCTTGATCTTGCCCTTAAACCTTCTAATTGCTACTCTTTTGTGATTTTTTAATCATTATCCATGAGTCACAAAGTTTTGACCCTTTATTATTATCTGAATGGTTTGCATTATCAACATCGTGACTTTCATGAGCAGCATTTTATTTCTCACAATTCGCCTCCTCTTTAACTTGTTTATATTATTGTTCACACTCATCTTCCTTATGCCTTGATCGACCGCATTTGTAGAAATAAGTCTAAGGCCCTCATATTGCACTTTTCATACTTTCCCTCTCATTTGAAACGTTGATAGGAGTGGCTTCTTAAAATCCACCTTCACACTTATTCTAATGAACTTTCCCCTTCCTGCTTCCACTGTATGCTTATCAATGCAAATAATTTTCCCAATTTTTTCACTAACTTTCTTGAGAAATTTATCATCAAAGTATTCTCTTGATAGGTCAAAGATCCTTACCCAAGCAGTAAGGAATCTTACAAGTTTGTCATCCGATTCAAAATTTGGTATCTATTTTTTAATGACGACATAGTGGTCATTAATAACCTAGTGGACTTAGGTGAAAACAGGGTTGTAGTCTTCCACATTTGCAGACCTTGCCACATAGTAATTATATCCCAAACCTATCAAGGGTAATTCATCCCTAAGTTCCCATTTTTGTTTAAGTTGCTTTATAAGTTGCATGTACCTAATGCTACCATCAAACATCTTGACAATGAGTTCATTCTTCCAAGTCCTTCTTAGTCTCATTTTCTCCTCTTTTTCTGAGCAGAATTGTAAGGAATTGAGGGCCATATTTTGCTAGGGATTCATCATCATCATCAGATATGTCACCATCATCCTTAACCAAGTTAAAAGTTGTATTTGAATTAACAGACTTTAAAGTGCTAAACTTATTGATTTTTTTCAATTTAGTGTTAAACCTTTTAAAATTTTCAATTAAATGACTAACCTTTTAAAACCATAACAACTTAAATCATGGCATTGGTTCTGTAGTATTTTACTGATATGACTAACAGAACCACCTTTGACTATTACATATAGGCATCTATATGAAAATTTGATAGATTCATAAGCATCCATCTGAACTAATACATAACTGTTATGCCCAAAATAAGTTTTAAAAATACCTAGGCTATCCTACTTGCAAGTCTATGAGGTAGTTGTATTTGATTACCTAGGGTTATCTCCCACGGAGGTGAAATTGGTTCACATAAATTAACCTTGAACAAAAATAAAAATAGAAGCAATCCTAAACACTCCATCCCGATTTGTTGAGTGAAGACTTTAAAGAAAATCACCAAATTAAACTGAAAAGTAAACAAAATTAATTAGGAGAAAAAACGAATAGATTACCCGAAGTGAAAAAGTCTTGAGAATTAGTTTCACTAATTTAATCTCCTATACATGACTAAGGGGAAATGATTGGATAATTGTCTTACTAAACTTATCAATTGGGTTTTAAAATCGATTTAAATAACAAACTATTCTAACTTTCGTATTCGACAAGTTTATCATCCAAATTAATTATTAAACCTAACTAATAATTACTACTTAAGTTAATATATTTCTAATTCTTAACCTAAGCATCCATAGTTTCTTGTTCCATATTAAACTTCTTCTCTCGATCTTTCGTTTAATACCAAAATAATGAAAAGTTTGATCATGTTATTATATTCATTCAATTCAAAAACTGTAGCAAACATAAGATAACAACACAGTCCCTCAATCATGCATATTTGACTAAAATAGCTACATTAATCCTCATAAAAAAGAGATCAACTTATGATGGAAATAACAAGATTCATCATATTCAAATACTTCAATCCCATCTTGATCAGCATAAGAGAAGTATTAAAGCAATAAACTAAGTGAATAATCGAAATAAACTATCAACAACTACCAGAGTATGAGTCCATCAACTAACAGAGTAGTGAGTTCAGTAAAGCGACAGAGAAATAATAAATAAAATGAGAAAACGAGTGTTCAAATGAGGGAGTTACGGTGATCTCCAGCCACTCTCAAACTTCCTGCATTTTCTCTCACCCTTTGCTTCTACTTTGTTCTCACCCAGATTATCAGATGTTCACCTCCACCTCTCTGTTATTCTTCTTCTTCACCTAACTCTCTCTGTTCTCTCTTCCTTTCTCCCCTTCTCCTCTCTATCTATTCTCTGTTTCCGAATGAGTCTGTGTGGTGTGAAAGATGTGTGTCATCGAATAAGCCACCACCTTCCTTACTCTTTCTATTTACAGTCTATTTTCGGTCTAGGTTTTCGAGTTGTCCCTCCTGCACATGACACGTAATAAGTTGATGAATTAAAGGAAAAAATTAGGTCATACGGGTGACAAGTTAAGTCACCCCCGTGAGGACACTTTTCATGTTGGTGACAAGTTAAGTCACCACCGTGACTAACACCAAGCCTTTCTTCTTTTTTCTTTTCATGCAAAATCTATATGACCTTTCCCTTTAACCTTCATGCAAAATTCATAAAACAATCCAATTATCATTCACGCAATATTCACACCATTTCCACTCAATTTTTCTCATATTTGGATCAAAACATAAGGATTTGTAACCAAAATCAAGATATGAAGGCAATTAAAAGCAATAGAAACTAGACACAACAATCCCCCCACACTTAAACTATGCTTGCCCTCAAACAAAATAAATAACACTAGACTATATAAGAACAAATAATGGAAACAATAAATTTCCCAAATAATAGTCAAAGATATTAATGATCATTTCAATAAAAACAATATAAGAGCTTGAAACTCATGATACTCCATGAACAAGCAATTCTTTGCATATTTAGCCATAACAAGAACTTAAATTCAAAGAATCATCAACAAGTATGATAGACACTCACTCCACTCTCCATCCTCTTAAGCATTCAAAGGTAGGATATAGTCACTCATAATTCATTTCATGTAAGGCATCTACCATAGGCTTTCTTACTAATCTAATCTCCACTATAAACATCAATCTAAGGGTCTTTATTTTGGTTATAGCATGGTCTTTATTTTTCCTTTGTTTCTTTTCTATTTCTATTTCTTTTCTATTTCTCTTTTTTCTCTTTTTTTACTTCTTTCTCTTTTTTAAATTTATTTGTTTAAAACAAGGAAATCAAAAGAAGAAAAATATAGAGGAGAGATAATTACTACAACCATACCCATTCCTAATGCAAAAGCCAACTATATCCTATGATTCCCCCACACTTATTCAAACAATTATTCCCTAAACACAATCATAAACATTCAAATGCTTAACTTGCTTTATGGTAGGTACAACAAAGAGGATAAATAATTAAAGTCAAGGCCCATATTTTTGATTTAAAAAAGAAAAGGTTGTTAAGTTCAAAGGGGCTTCACTAAAGATAACATCATGGTAGTTTTTTTAAGCAAAATTGGTGAGTCCTAATTGCCTTCATCATTTCAATGTTTGGATAAGATTATGTGATCTCAACTAGTATTTGCAAGTAAGTTCTAGAGTTTTTCAACCATGAAAGAACACTCTCAACAAAGAATACTTGAATTTGGTGTTTGATAGTTAAAAAAGGCTCAAATTCTTACTAAATGAAAAGTGTCATTCATTTATCACAACAATCTAATGTCCTTTTAACCAAAATCCAAGTTAATTACTCTAAGCATGCTAGTATACTCATTCACTCATATTATCCATATCTAATCCTGATCGAGTTTATGTTATAACTATGCATCTCTAACTATTAAATGGAAAAACAAATACACAACACACAATTAATAAACTTTTTTTACTAATACTCCCCCACACTTAAACATCACATTATCCCTAATGTGATATAAAAACGTAAAAGAGGGATTTAAGACACAAAATAACACGAACAAGGACAAGCATTAAAACTAAAAGACATTAAATTGATGAGAAAAAAATAATAAAAAGAACAAGTATAAAAATAAAATAAAAAGTGTGAGTGGTGGCTGTGTTGATGCGGTGTGAAGCATGGCGTACTACATTGAGGAGTAGTGAACAGTTGTGAGGAAGACAAGTAGAAGAGATTGAAAAGTAGGCCTATGCATATAAAGCAAACGTATTAAGTTGAGTTTTACTAAAAAGAAATAACAAGCAACTAATTGAAAAAAAACCAAAATTGTATGGGTTGCCTCCTATTTAGTGCTTCTTTAATGTCTTTTAGCTGGACACTTCAACTGTTATGCTCAAGGTGGATCACTCAACATGATTGATTCCACTGTTTTCTTCTTTCATTTGGATTTTTCTCCAAGAATTTCCCAACCTCTCCCTCAATTGCATTGACCAGCAATTGGCAGCATTCATCACTCTCTTTAACCAAGTCTAGCTCCTTTTCTCGGTCTTTCTGCAAGGCGAAATCAAAATATATAGCATTAATTTGATCAATAAAGAATAGTTGTCATAAACAGTAGTAGTAGAAATAGGTTCAACATTAAAGATTGAAAATTCTACAGTTTCTCCCAAAATAATCATGTTCAGTTTCCCGTTCTTTACATCAATCAAAGTATTGGTAGTGGCCATGAAAGGCCTCTCTAAGAGTACACTGTTCTCCTTCCTTTGCTCTTTAAACTCCCCTATGTCTAGGATAACAAAGTATACAGGAACAATCAATCCTCTAACCTTCACTAACATATCCTCCATTATTCTTTTTGACTAACAAATTAACTTATCAGCTAATTGTAAACACATGTTTGTAGGTTTTAACTGTCCTAGATCCAATTTCTCATAAATAGATTGAGGCATAAAGTTTATACTCACCCCAAGGTCAAGCATACTCTTAACCTTAACACCATTACCCATTGATACTTGTATAAGAAAACTCCATGGGTCTTTCAACTTAGGGGGTAATTGCTACTGAAGCACTACACTTACAACCTTTGAAACTATCACCTTCTTGTTTGGCTCAAACTTTTGTTTTTTGGTGCTTAGTTCCTTGAAGAACTTCACATAAGCTGGGATGTTCCTGATCACACCTAACAAAGGCAGATTAATATTAACTTTGGAAAAAATTTTATATAGATCGAAAAATTGCTTATCTTGTTTCGATTCCTTAAGGCGGCTCGAATATGGGATCAGTGGTCTATAAGGATTAGTTGCTTTATGCAATCTTAGTTCTTCACTGTAGGTTATATGCCCTAGTTTTTTATCTTTATGAACGTGACTTGAAAAGTTGTCTTGCCCATTGCTTCCTTTATTCTGCTCACCTTTTTCATTAGTGACGCTCTCCTCCTCTTGATTACCTGCACCAGATAGATTAGAAGGGATGTCAACATGATTATTAATTACCTTACCCCTTCTTAGAATATTGACTACTTGGGCTTACTCAGGTTGACTGGGCAACTTCCTTTTCTGGTTGTTGTGTATTTGAGCAGCGAGTTGCCCTACTTGGATCTCAATCTTCACAGATGCCTCCAAAGAATTGAACCTTTTATTATTTGTTTCTTGATTTTGAGTTATGACTTGAATAAATGCATTTAGGCTTTCCTCCAAAAAAGGCTTGTTTGGTAGGGTTTGAAGTGAGGATTACCCTTGGTAATAATTCAGCCTTTGAAAATTTTGGTATTGTGGTTGGGGTTGTACTAGTGGATTGCTGGTCTTCCACAAAAAATTAGGATGATTTCTCCAACTAGGGTTGTAAGTGTTTGAGTACGCATCATTTCACTGCCTTGGTTGAAAACCGTTGAGCGAGTTCGCTTGTTCTTCCCTGTCTACAAAAGGATCACAAGAATATAAACAAACATTAAATCCATGACTATAAGTTCCACATATACCACATACCTTTTGATTTGAAACATTTTGGGGTAGTATTATAGTTAGCATCTTTACATGCCTTGTTAACTCAGCTAAATGCATAGCTAGTTATTAATTCGATCTCACTTCATAAACTCTAGCTGTTCTTTCCCTCACGCTCTTTTGTTGAGAATTGGCGGCTAACATTTCAAAGATTTCATATGTTTCTTCGACCGTCTTCTTTCCCACAACTCCTCCCACTGTATTGTCCACTGTGTATTGACACTGTTACATCAATCCATTATAAAAGAATTGGTTCTACATGTGGAGTATAAAATGATGATGTAGACACTGAATTAGTAAAAGTTTGAAGCATTCCCACATTGCATGGAATGACTCTCCCTCCAACTGAGTGAAGGTAGCTATCTTAGTCTGTAACTCAGAAGTCTTCTCGTGGGAATAGAACTTCCCTATGAATTTGCTATACACCTCCTCCCATGTAGTCAACGAACTGGATGGAAGAGAGTCATCAACCATGCCTTGGCCCGATTCTTCAATGTGTATAGGAAGCATCTCATCCTAAGTTGATCTTAATTTGGGCCATCCAACGAGAATGTTAGAAGGGTGGTATATAATTCCTAAATGAAGTTTAAAGAGCCTTTATTAGGTGCCCCATAGAAAGATGGCAACATGTTGTAGTGGATGCTCTTTAATTCATAGTTTCTAACTGCCTCTCCCAGACGAATGCAGGAAGTGGCATTACTAATTACTAGTCTGACATACTCCATTATTGGATGCCTTTTACCTATCACTTGATCTGCTGGTTTGAGTCCCTCAAGATTGTCTTCCAAATCCTTTGGAGGTCCTCTCATTCGATGTACATTGTCAATAAAGAGAGCAAGTTCACCTTCCTGAGACCTCTTTCCTTGTATAAACCAAATAAAAACAATAGTGAATTAATAAGAAAATTACTAAAACAACTCAATGAAATAACACAACGAAAATGTGTGCATAAATAGACTAAATAATCGACAAAAAAATCAAAGTTAAATTAAGAGCAAATACTAACACCTCTCTAACAACGACCCCAAAAACTTGTTGTGCCTAAAAGAAGTTCTAAAAATACCTAGGCTATCCTACTTACAAGTATACGAGGTAGTTGTAGTTGATTATGCAGGTCGTCTCTTATAGAGGTGAAATTGGTTCACTTAAACTAACTTTTAACAAAAATAAAAATAGATGCAATCCTAAACACTCTATCCTTATTTGCTGAGTGAAGACTTTAAAGAAAATCACCAAATTAAACTAAAAGTAAACATAATTAACTAGGAGCAAAAACGAACAGATTAACCGAAGTGGAAAACTCTTGAAAATTAATTTCACTAATTTAATCTCCTATAAATGCTAAGGGGAAATGATTGGATAATTATCTCACTAAAATTACCAATTAGGTTTTTAAATCGATTTAAATAACAAACTAATCTAACTTTCGTATTTGACAAGTTTATCATCCAAATTAATTATTAAACCCCAATTACCACTTATGTTAATATATTTCTAGTTCTTAACCTAAGCGTTCATAGTTTCTCATTCCATATTAAACTTCTTCTCTCGATCTTTCGTTTAATACCAAAATGATGTAAAGTTTAATCATGCTATTACATCCATTCAATTTAGAAACTATAGCAAACATAAAACAATAACACAACCCCTCAATCATATATACTTGACTAAAATAGTTACATTAATCCTTAAAAAAGGAGATCAGCCCATGATGGAAACAACAAGATTCATTATATTTAAATACTTCAATCCCATCTTGATTAGTATAAGAGAAGTATTAAAGTAATAAACCAAGTGAATAACCAAATTAAACTATCAACAGCTGACAGAGTATAAGTCCATCAAATAACAGAGGAGTAAGTTTAGTAAAGCAAAAAAGAAATAATAAACAAAATGAGCAAGCGAGTGTTTAGATGAGGGAGTTGTGGTGATCTCTAGCCACTCTCAAGCTTCCTGCATTTGCTCTTGCCTTCTACTTCTACTTTGTTATCACCTAGATGATCGGATGTTCGCTCTGTTTCAACCTCTTTGTTGTTTTTCTTCTTCACTCGATTCTCTTTATTCTCTCTTCTCTTCTCCCCTTCTCCTGTTTCCACCTCTTTGTTGTTCTTCTTCTTTACTCGACTCTCTATGTTCTCTCTTCTCTTCTCCCCTTCTTCTTTTTATCTATTCTCAGTCTCTAAATGAGGCTGTGTGATGTGAAAGATAATGGACATTAAGGAAGCAACCCTTTTACCAGCCTAATGGGAATAACTCACACTTTTGATCCATCACCAACTATGAAGATGTTGTAATATTAAATTGATATTCTTCTGAAAGAATGGCAAAAAAGATGATAGTTTTATAGAACATAACTGTCGTTGAATAAGATCCCCTCAACATTACTACAATCAACTCATTTAGACCTAATCCCCTTTTAAATAAGCCTTAAACACAAAAGAAACCATATTTTAGATGTGTGGGGTGTTAGGAAACCATCCATGATGAAATCAAAAATGTAGTAGAAAAGTAAACTTTTATGGTTTCTGATCGAATCCTGATAGTTGAATAAATTGAAAAACTAAACTCAAATCATAAAATATGAAATCGTACCTGATTCAATATTCATGTTAAAATTTTTTAGGAACTTTTTCGATGAGACAACCATGAGTTGTTCACACGTTCAACCTCTAATAGTAACCACAGAGTAGTTACTCATCTCTTAAGAGGAATTAACAGTAGTGCTAGTTCTTTATGCTTATTCCTATCTGTAAAAAATATCATTAGGTTTTTAATTTCTATTAAAATTAAATACATCATTTATAATCAAAGCCTAACTATAATTATTATTAATTTAATTTTATTAAAATCAAATATCTTATATTTGACACCTAAAGTTTCTCAAACTTTATAATTAAGTCTAACTTAATTGAAATCAATTTTTCTCTTTTAAACTGCTCTTTATGTGTAACCTATTAGGCTCCTAAAATATCTGCAATGATTATAAATTATAATTATAATTATAATTCATAACTAGAATTAAATAAATTAAAACTCCTTTTAATTTATCTTTATTTCCCTAATTAAACAATTTATAATCATAAATCAAGATTAACGTTTAGTAACATATTATAACCACCCAAATATCAGGAATGTCAAAGAGGTTTGACTTAACCTGTCTATGCATGGTTATGATGTATAATCTAATCCTTTTGTCATCCAATGCTCCAATTAGACAGAGTATGGATATATTGTCTATTCTTTTGTATCCAATCATGTTCGTTTTTACTAATTAGTAATTAATTTATAATTGATAGTTGAAAACACCTTTTAAATGTCAATTTACTTTGGCCAAAGATTTCTTTAAGTCACTACCAATCAAGATCAATAGAACATTCTCTATACTTTAAAGTGACGAATCTTTTATTGACTTGCTCAACTATCTTCATATGGTTCACGTCGCATTCAAGTACTACTAACTAAATTATCCTAGGATAGTTCATAAGTAGCATCAAAACATAGTAATTCCCAGATAAGATATGTTTGTAATCTCAAGTCTAAGGATCAATAATATAACCATCATAATGAGGAATTCCATAGAAATATAAGGAATATTCTATTTAAGATCTTCCTAATCAGGTTAGTTTAGTGAACTTATTCTCTAATAACCACCCATACATTAGTTTAAGTAGCCCCATAATTTAATTTATAAGATTAATTACTTTCTTTATAAGAAGAAACATAACATTTGCTAGTTTTACCATTTCATCAATATCCTATCTTTATGAAACTATAACTAGGAACATTTGAGAATAATACATAAATGTAAATTGAATCTCATAATATGATCTCATTATAATTTCAATTATATAGTAATTATTCCAAGGATTTTACCTTTAGTATTAAAACATCAAATACGATTAATATAATAGATAAAGATAAAGAATGGCTTTATTAATTAAATAATAACGTCATACATTAAACTTGCAACCAATCGATTGGTTTAGGGGCATAAAGTAACTTGGGGTGCAACTTCATTTATTATAGTTTGCTTACTTCAGATATGTTAGCAAAGTTATCACATATGTTTAAAATGCCAACCTTGGATATCCAATATGGGATGTAAGACCCAATTGATCACGATCCATAAATATTGATAATCATTGGATCTTTATAGAATGATAAATGCCAAAGCCTTTTTTGAGGTTTTGATTTTAAATTCTTACATCATTAGTGATCTTTTCATCCCAATAAACTACATCTAAGTTCATGTCACACTTTTTTAACAATAAGAGGTGGCTAAGGAATTTGGCTTACTTGATTTTGATCACAAAAAAAAGGAAAACTTTAAGGATTACTTACAATGATTTCATATAGAAGTAACTCAAATATCTAATTTAAAGATAGGAGTGGCAGTCATAACCTTTCATAAACGAGTTAAGGCCAAGTCAACCCCTATTAAACTTGAGGAAAAAAAAGGAGACCTTGAAACTTTAAAGAATTCAGATGATAACCGAAAAATATTTATGCATAAAAGATATAGAATGAAGCTTGAGAAACATAGACAATCCTAATCTAAGGATGAAGGGAGGAGAAAAGGAGAATTTTCACTACACAAGGAAGAGAAAATACCATATATAGAAAATTTTTAATATGGGTTTAGAAGGTAGAAAGAGGGAAGCCTTCCATAATTCATTATATCATACAATAAGGTAATTAATTATGTTTTGTATAAAGATTTAGTTAATAGGAAAACATAGATAAATACAAATAATGAAAAAAGAGATACCAACATGTAATGCCACATCCATTGAGGAAATTTTCATAAGAAAAAGGATTTTATAAACTTATAGAAGGCCACCAGACATATAATTAGACGTGATAGACTCAATTTCTTCTTATAAAAAGGTACCGGGGAGAAATATAATAGGGAATGATAAAGAAATAACAATCATCTTGAAGGTCATGCACAAGGGATCTATAAAATTATTCATAGCCCCGTTAAAGGATAACTTATATGATCATTTAAGGAAAGCATAAATAATCTTGAAAAAACAAAGAGGGCCTAATCTAACAAACATATAGCAATCTAAAATGGACAAGATATGGCAAAAGATAAGAATATCAAAATCACATTCTAAGAAACTAAAGATTAGTGCTTAACACAAATTTATGACAATTAAGTGGTATTAAAATCTTAGTGGTTAATTCCCTTATTAAAAAAATTACAGCGCATATAGGTAAGGTTGCCAAAATCCTATTTTATGATTCTTTTTAAGAGATGGACATATTACTTGTATATTGGAACTTGTGGGTAGACTCTTTATTAGATTTTAAGATAAAATATATAAATGAATGAGTTGTCAAAGCTTTTAAAATTAATTTTGATTCACTAGCCTCTCATAATAATTGTAGAACCAGTTCAAATCTCAAGAGAAGTAAAAATTAATTTCTTAATTTTAATAAATAAAACTAAGCAGGAGTTTATGATTGATTAACTAATGAATTAAAATTAACAAGGAATCAAAATAAAACTAAGTATAAAAATGATAAATCCAATTTTACTTAACTCTGATTTAAGGGAAGGATTTCATCTAATTATAACTTTGATCATTGGTCTAAAAAGAATAATTTTCACAGTTAAAGCAATTACTAAAAGACCTATTATAATAGCCATAGTAAGTCTCAATTTTTCCTATATTAATTAGTTTAAACCCAAAATTCAAACAAAAACTTACCATTAGTTGATTTAGTATGATAATATTTCATATCAATTGAATGATAGTAATAATCTTACTGAAAAAGATTATTACTTAAATTAAATAATTGAGATAGTCACAACTATTTAATTTGGTTTTCTTATTTCTCATAAGTTAAATATGAAAATTCATAAATGACATGTTTGCTACTTGTACCAATCATTCATGAAAATTACATATAACTGAATTCATTGATAGCTCGATAATAATCGACATCTAATAAAGTTATCAAATTAATCAATATTAATTACTCATGAAATAAAATAACACAAAACAAGAAATACTTTAATTAAAATAAAAATCTGTGTTTAGAACAAAACCTCACAAGATTACAACTTGAGTTTCAAATGCTCTCGAATCAAAATATTCAAATTTAGCCACTCATGGATTTAGTTCCACCAAAATATAAATGAAAAGAGGAAAGATGAAGAAAAAACATAATGGAAAACAAAAGAGAATTATGAAGAAGGTACGTGACGTTTTTTTGTCTTCTTTCTTACCCTAAAAATCTAACTTCTTCCAATATTTTAGAGATTATGTCTAAAAAAAAATCAAAATCCTAACATGTGTTAAGAATGAGTCTCCTAATTTAACTAAAACTCTTGTAATTAATCTGGCTTTAGGCATAATCTTGCCTTATCCATGTAGTAATATGTCGTCTTTTTTCTCAAATTCGTTTCTTTGACAAATAATGCTCATATTTGAGCCAATCTACACTTGTCCATTTCTAAAATAAAGAAATATTAATTTACCAATTTAGCCCCAAAGTTAATCTAAAATAAAAGAAATAAGTCCAATTAACATAATAAAATAACATCCTATCAAATTCTCCCTTACTGAACTCATGCTTATCCTCAAGCATATGACAATTCAATATGTCAATCATTCTTGTAATAACCTCTCATCTTCTTTTATGTTATCCAAAAATATCCCAAAAGTTAATACACATTAAATGTTTAAGATAAAATAGCAATCAAAAGAACAATCACTCATATAACAAATTTTTTAATGAAAACATAATATCTCGTCAATTCTATCAAAAGCAAATGAAAGAATTTGACACCCTCTCATAGATTTCACTCTATACTCTTAAAGTGTTTAGGGTTTATTAAGCTCTCAAATCGAAAAATAACAAGTTATTTCCATAAGCTTGCTTATGAATCATATATCTATTACTAATAAAAGTTATTTTAATACATAAATCAACTGGACTTAATAAGGATTATAACGTGGCTTAGGTAAAGGTATGTCAAAAAGAAAAAGAAAATCTTAGGTTAAACAAATTGAAGGAAATCATACAAACTTATCTACATAAAATTTAACTCAAATCAGTTCGAAAACTGACTTGATTCAAATAGCATCCTTTTAATAACCTCATCAATTTTTTTCTTTTTAAAAACATTATATATTTTATTTTTATTTTTTTAAACATGAACAACAAAGATGATTTTTTTCACTATATTTCTCCCCCATTCTATAAAAAATGAAAAATTAAAACAATGCAACTTGAATAAACTAATTTACTTTTAATGAAAATAGTCAAAATCTAATCCAAATAAGCTTTATATAATTCTTTCAATTTAGGAGCTCAAAATTATTAAAGACAGCAATGAAAAGAAGGATAAATTAGCTCGAAACAAGTTTAGTAATCAAGAAAAGAAAGGTCAAGGCTCAAATTGGTTCTATAGGGGTAAAAATTAAGGTAGGCTTGTATAGGTTAAAAAAATGGTTATACCCAAATGTCCCCTATCATCTTTATGCATAAATTTACAAAAAAATGTGGTCTCAAAATGCATTCAAAAGCAAGTTCTAGCATAAGCAAGCCATATTTGATTGCACATAGCACAAAGAAAAATATATAAGCACAAAATTGATGAATTGTTCTTAGGCTCAAAAGGTCATGTGGGTGTTAACATGCATCAAATCTTACACATTTTCATTTAATAAAATCTTTGAAATATTTTAAGTAATTTAATAGTGAACACTAATCATGCTTGTCTCTCTCATATATTAAAATTCAAACAAAAACTGGAGCCTAACTTAAGGATTATTTCTAAACAAAAATCATAAAATTTTAAATTTGTCATGAAGAATAATATATATACAAATCATAATATTCACGAGTCCAAGCATAAATCACATATTTCATCACGGTACACGCTCTCAGTCTCCACTCACTCTCCCCATACCTAAATTATATATTGTTCCCTATGTATGCATGAGATGCTCACATTCTACAAAATTAATCAATATAAAATAAGTCATAGAGTAGACCTACGAGTTACGAGCATCTAAAAGGAAATACACTATAGGATAGGTGGTTATAGAGGTGTGTCAATTGAATTCGCTTTAGTTTTAGGTCTTGTTGCTATCCTATTAGTGCCTTTTGTTCGTCCTATAACTAGGAGTCTACCACTATTGTCAATAATAAAAATAATCCTAGACAATAACTAGAGCAAATAATTAATAACTAAAATGAAAAACTAATATTAATCAATATTATAACAAAATTAGAAGTAGTAAAATAAAATACCAAAGTTATGCATGAAAAATTGATAATTTAAACACTTTACAAAGATTTGTGGATTGCGTTGAGATGCGCTGTGTGTTGGGAGACACTGGTCGAGCAGTGTTAGGATTGTAGTTCAGTTGCTGGTGTGACTGGGCTGTGGCTGGTGCGCTGTTGTAGGTGGGTGTGGACAGGTGCTAGGGTTTAGATTTATGGATGCTATCTGGATGGATAAGCTGTTTTCGTGTGCGTGGGATGCTTGCTAGTGGACGTTGGGAGTTGGGTTGGGTGCGTTGGTTGTATCGTTGGTCTAGGAGTTGCTTGACGCTTGGGGGGATTGGTGGACTGGACTGGGACGCGTGGCCGTTAGTAGGCGCGGGGATAAAAACTAAGATGAGGGTTAGCTGTGATGGGAGCAACGTGTGGAACGGTGAAAGTTGAAACTAGCGTGGCTGGTTGTTGTTGAAGGGCAACGTGGATGCGGTTGAGAAAACGATGGTGGGAAGCGCTGAACTACTGCTCGCCTGTGATGTGTGCGCTGAAAAGAGCTGCTCGAGGACTGATGCGCTGGTTTGTTCTGGTTGGTTGCTTATGTGTGGAGACAACTGGAAATCTACTACAAAGATGGTGGAGCTGGAACGTGGAGAATCGTCTAGAAAAAGAAGAATGTTAGGGTTTAATTTTGTGTCGTTTTTAATTCATAAAAAATTCTAATATTGTATTTTATTTTTATTTAAAAATTCATTAATTCTTGACAACAACATGGTTTACTAAGAGCTATACAGCGTGATCTTACCTTATGCATTTTAGTAATATCAAATTTGAGGGATTTAATCCTACAATCTTAAGTTGCCTAAGATGTGATCTCAACTTATTCATTTTAACATTTTAGAATTTAAACAACTGTTTCGCTAAACTTGAGATACATAAGGTGTGATTCACCTTATGAATTTTAGCAGACTAGAACTTTAAGAATTTTGTCCTGAAAATTAAATTGCACAAGACATGATTTCACCTTACGAGTTTTAGTATTTTGTCCAAAAAACCAAATGATTCCCTTAAACTATCAAAGCAACTATGCAAAGATAAGTGAATGAAACCTATAAATAATTAAAACAGAACTAATAAAAATTATAATGTTTTGGGTCACCTCCCAAAGGTGCAATTGTTTTTACATTGTTATGCTTGACAATCCCTTTTCTTCTTAATCTTCAATGTACTAAGGAAGTGCTAAATCAATAGTCATTAAACTTGAGACCATTACATTCATATAAAATGGTTTCAATCAATAAACGACAAGCTTTACCAAAAACCAATCGATAAGTATATATTCCTATCGATGTTTTGTAGGCTTTATGATAAACCCAAAGAGTATCGTCTAGATATAAACTCCAATCCTTTCTTCATGGATTTAACATCTTTTCTAAAATAGATTTCACTTTTCTATTCAATATTTTTGCTTATCCATTCGATTGTGGATGATATGCGGTGGCTACTTGATGATGCAATCCATACTTTTTTAAATATAAAGATGGGTTTAAAGTTAACATGTCATAGCCCTAATTCCATCACTCTTTATGCATGTAAAGGGGAATTAAATGTGAAAAGAAAGATGTTATCCTCAACCACTAGTACTCCATTAAGATTAACCTAACTTCATTAATTATATGCCTATTTGATTATGATGAGGAAAAAGGGATGTTTTCCTTGGAAGAAATTGATTATGGTTACTTCCTACTTTGTAGCTCCTTATTTTAGTACATAGATTGTTAGACCAACAAGGGTTTCCCATCTAAAATGGATAGTGGGTAGAAGTCTAACTTAGACGAGGGAGAGGAGTCACTCAAAACTTTTGACCAAGCTTCCTAGTGTAAAGCTAATAGGTAGCTTAACTTGTAAGGGTAAGAGGGTTAGGGGAAGAGCAAGGAGAAGGTAAAGTAGGAACTAGAGGGTTAGGTTATGTATTGGGTAGGGCTGATGGATCGTAGATTGAAGAAGCTGGAGAGGGAACTAGTTAGGGGATGGTGAGAGAGATCAAAGGTGGAAAGTTAACGGTTTTAGGCTTAGAGTTTAGTATTTTACCAAAATAGATAAAAAAGTAACTAGGAATATAAAAGAGGAAATAAAAGAATAGAAAGGAAAGGAAGGATAGCTCTGTTGCAAAAGTGACTCCCTTGATCACTAATAATGGCTCTTAGAACTCCAAATGTATTGAAAATTTTGGACCTTATAAAACCTACAACAACTGCAAATCAGTAGTCTTGATGGCTTTTGCTACCTCTCATTTTGAAACATAATCAACCATCAAGAGTATATAAGAAAAACGATAGATGAAAGAAAATGGCCAATAAAATCAGTGCTCCGTACATCAAATGTCTCAACTATAAGAAATGGGGTTTGAGGCGTTTCATTTTTATGAGAGATAATGTACCTGTCTTTTGGCATTTTTCATAATTTTTACAAAACACATAAGCATCTCTAAACAAAGTCTCCTAATACTAACCACTATTCAAAATTCTTATAATTTGGTCACCATATGCATAATTGTGACAAAAAGCTAAGGCAAAACGATGTTCATCTTCTAACACACAACGACTAATAACTTTATTAGTGTAGAACTTCCATAAATAAGGTTTTTCCCGAACATAATATTTTGCCTCATTCCTTATTTTTTGTTCCTAGACCTACTACTATAATTAGGTAAAGTTCTTGTAACTTGATAATTAATAAGGTCTGTGTACCATAGAACCATACCTTTCATTTGGATCAATTTCTCATTATCAAAAGTTTCAAAAATAGGTATGATATGTACTTAACTGATTATATATTTATTCAATAACACTTAATGATTAATGATACAAAAATACTTAAGATACTCACATTAGTTCATATATGGTTATAGGCATAATTCGGAAGCAAAGAAGTTAAAGTGAGTCGAAAGCACCATATTTGAGCCATTTTTCAAAGATTCACACTCACATATCTTCATGAAGCAAGAATAAGAAGATTAAACGTAAGAAAAGACAAGAAAAATCTAAGAAAATATGAGATATATAATGAAAACATCAAAGGAGGAATGAAACAAATGCAGCTCACGACCAAACGTAAGTTGTATGGGTGTGAGACTCTTCTCACGACCATGAGTGAGAAGCTTCTCACAACCGTGAGTATCTATGCACAGGTGTGATAGCCCATGTCACACCTGTGACATAATGCCACCATAGCCCATGTCACACCTGTGACACAATGCCACCTCACTTATTTTTTACCTAGTTTTTAGTGTAATGCAAAAGGAGATGCGATGACAGAAGGGATGAATAGTTTTGTGTTTTCGTCTAGGAAAAATCTGAGGAACTCTCGAGAGACAAAAACAACGAGGGTGATGAAGCTCCCATATATGGAGAGACCCATAGAGGGCTAGACCGCTTGATGCCGATTCGGAGGTGACATCGATGCCGACAACTCGGTTAAGCATTTCTTCTATTATTTTTGTTGTTCTTTCTCTCTTTTGGAATTTTTTAGGTTATCCTTTACTTATGGATTTGGGTTTTGTGTATGAAAGATCGTATTTCTCATTATTTCTCAATTGTTTGTGTATAGCTAGAATTTCAATATAATATGTAATTGCTATATTTGAGATTCATTTATAGCAACTAATGGTTCGTAATTATTAGCGATAACTAATCTAAGTTAAATGACCCGAGCATATGTGGTCGTTGCTTTAATTAATTGATTTTCTAATTTGTAATGTGACTGCCCAATTGAATCTAGAGATCATATCCTAGATCATTCGATAGTTAAGTTTAATTAACGAACGTCTCTTAATTAAATAAAACCTAAGGAAAAACTGGGGTTAATAGAGCTTATCATTAACCTAGATGAATAGTTGCTAGGAGAGGTTTCAGAACAATAAATTAATGAAGCATGTTCAACTGGGCCTAGGTCGAGATTAAACCAAATAATTGGACTCCTAACGAATTAATCACTTTTATTATTTTCAAATGCTTTCTTTAATTTTCTTTTGTTAGTTTACGACCCATTTGTTTTCGTTTTTCTTTCCTGTATTTTGATGTGGTTTTCATAAAAAAAGAATAAAATTATTAAAACATGTTTAGTTGAATACTATTATCATTTATTGCTTTTAAAAGTAAAAAAACCACAACTTTATAGAAACGTAAAAAAGATGTTTTTATAATATTTCGCAACAGGTTTTCAAATGTTTTAGTTTTTACTTTCTCCTCTTGTAAACTTCCCTCATTATAGAAACTCTGTCTCTTCTCTCTTCTCTTACATCCCAAACTCATCTCTTCTCTCTCTCTTACTTCTTTGTTCTTTTTTTCTCTCTTACATCCCTAACTCATCTCTTACGTCCCTTATCTATCCGTACAGAAAGCGAAAGCTTGGGCTTTTAACCAGGTGAGTTTTCAAAACTGATTTGCTATTTTCTAATTATATTTTTTTTTGGTTTTTTTGGTTTCTTATTTTCTATCGACGTCTAATTTTTCTGTGTTTATGGTTTTTCTGGTTTTTACGTTACTAGTTTTTCTATTTATAGTTTATTTGCATTTTTGCATTTCCAATTGTTTGTTATTCTGCATTTTTGATTTATTTTGACTTTTACATTTTTGCGTTTCATATTTCATATTTCAGGTTTCTGTGTTTCTAGTTTTTTTTTTATTTCTACATTTCTACATGATTGGTTTTCCTATTTAGCATTATCTGCATTTTTTCTAAATCTCAAGTAAACATGTTTTTATTTTCAATTTTTATGTTACAAATCTCAGCCAAACATGTTTTTTATTTTTTAATAAAAATAAAAAATAAAATAAAAACTAAAAATAAAAACTAAAAACCATAACAGAAAAACACAGGTAGAACCAAATGACCCTTAGTTTCATTTTATTTTCTTGTTTGATAAACCAACCAATCCCCCCCAAAACCTAAACACCGATTTATTTCAATTCAAAAGCTTTACACATAGTCTTTGTGGGATTGACCTAGATTCACCACTGCTATAATTGTAGATCTAGTTTATTTTGCATAATGTTATGATATGTTACTATCAATATTGGTGTTGTTGCTAGGGAGTGTGGTGATTTAGTTTTTGTTCTTGATTTTAATTGGTTTTTTGTACATATTTGTTTATAATTAGTTTCTTTTTAGTTATTTCATGATATTTTCACTTTTTGTTTAGTGTTTGTGTGTTGAAAAAATTTACATGGATGAAAGTAATTTCTTTTATAACTGGTATTCTCAATCCTATAACGATGTTTGGAGTGATCATACAAATTTTAGTTATGGATGGGATAATCAATAAAATTACTTCTATGATAGTTTACAGGATGCACAACAATTCTTATATAGACCGGAAGCTTTTGATCACAATTTAGGTACATCTCTTGAAGACTTGCTTAATCTTATGACCACTAATAATATTCAACTTCAACAGAGCATTTAGTAGAGTATACAACAGTTCTAGCAGGAAATGAGGCAAGTCCACCAAGATACGATGTCTAGACTCCAGAATGTAGTAAACTGGATGGGTCAGCTGGCGGAAGCTCTCGACCACCTTGAATCACAAAGCGAAGAGAAACAACCATCTTAACTCGAGGTGTACTTAAGGGAAGTTAGTGCAGAGACTTACAGAGTGAAGAGGAACTTGAGAATCTTAAGAGGGCTACTCAAGGAATTGCTTGTGTCGAAGAAGTGGAGAAGGAGCTTGAAGCAGAAAAGGATACATCTTTTTAACTCGGAGGTAAATACTGAGTTCTAGTTTGTTGTTAAGATTAACTCTTTATCTTTGCCTAGTAGGTTG
>JANZXP010000004.1:25667985-25681848 GCA_027576715.1 Erythroxylum flavicans | reverse complement strand
ACTGATCAGTGTTAAGTGATGTGACACGCCACCCTCGCGGGGCACGGATTCGGGTATCACTGTCGATATCGGGTTCGAGTTCAGCGGGAGTGGGGTGTTACAGGGGGTGTATATATGTGGGTTGGTTTATGTTATAAATTCCATTGTTGATGTTGTTTCTTTTAATTTTTATATGAAAAAAGGAAAAGAAAGGAAAAGAAAGAAAAAAGAAAAGCAAAAGAAAAGAGAAGAAGAAGGAAAAGCAAAAGAAAAGAGAAAAAGAAGGAAAAGAAAAAGAAAAAGAAAAATAAAATAAAAATTGCTTAAATAAAAGTATCAAATAGGAAATGCATATGTGTTGCAAAGTTATTTACGAGTAATCTTTCCTCCTAACATTGTATTGAATGGGTTACTTAAGTATGTTGAATATGAGATGGATGTTGCTTTTAATGGTCACTCCATATGGTTACAAAGTCTTGTTTATGATCAACTTTTATGAGTGATTTATGTTTTATGTGGTTTGTGTGTGAGAGCTCGAGTTTGAGTTGTGAAACATCATTTTTGTATTCATTATAGTTGATGTACACAATTTTAAGTGAATGTTGGATTTTGCACTTGATGTTACATTGAGTGTTACTTTTGTTTCACTAACTTTGATGACTTTCATGCTACTTGACCCAAATACATCTCACCTTAACCTTACCCACGTTATAAACCTAAAAATTCCTTTGATTTATGATTATGGATATGAACCTTTGTGATGGAGAAATGAAATAATGTAAAGTTATGGAATGTCATGATCATGAATGGTATTTGAGTGTACCCATAAACATATCTTATTTAAACAAATTTTGTCTAAGTTTACCATTATATTGCTCAGTTTTTTAGGGTGATGAATGTTGATTGATCAAAAGTAGAAGCTTTGACTGTTAAATTTTTGCTATGGTTTTTGAAAGTCATTCATCTTTGCTTATGATTATGTATTCTTAGGGAATATAAGAAATGAGTAAATATTTTGGGTCTGTGATTTAATTTAGATGTTTTGCTTGAGGATGGTCAAAAGCTAAGTGTGGGGGAAATTGATATGTGCTTAATTGATTATGTATTTAGTCAATAACACTTAGTGATTAATGATATGGAAGTGCTTAAAATAGTCACTTTAGTTCATATATGATTTTAGGCACAATTCGGAAGTAAAGAAGTTAAAATGAGTCGAAAGCACCATATTTAAGCCATTTTTTTGAAGATTCACACTCGCTTCTCTTCATGGAGCAAGAAGAAGAAGATTAAAAGTAAGAAAAGACAAGAAAATGCCAAGAAAAGAATAGGTATATAATGAAAATATCAAAGGAGGAATGAAACAAATGCAGCTCATGGCCAAGCATAAGTTGCTGTAACACTTCTCATAGCCTCAAGAAACTATACACAGGTGTGACAGCCCATATCACACTTGTGACACAATGCCGCCTCACCTATTTTTAACCTAGTTTTTAGTATAAAGCAAAAGGAGGTGCGACGACCAAAGGGATGAATAGTTTTGTGTTTTCGTCTGGGAAAAATCTTAGAAGCTCTTGGGAGACAAAAGCCAAGAGGGCGATGAAACTCTCACATATGGAGAGCCCCATGGAGGGCTAGACCACCCGACGCTAGTTAGACGGTGACATCGACACTGATGACCCGATTAAACATTTCTTCCATTATTTTTATTGTCCTTTCTCTCTTTAGGAATTGTTTAGGTTATCCTATATGTATGGATTTGGATTTTGTGTATAAATGATTATATTTCTCATTATCATTTGATTGTTTGTCTATGAACCCATAACTAGAATTTCAATATAATCTGTAATTATTATATTTGAATTTAATTTATAGCAACTAATGGTTTGCAATCATTAGGGATAACTTAACCTAGGTTAAATGACCTGAGTGTATTTGGTCATTGCCTTGATTAATCAGTTTTTCTAATTCGTAATATGATTGCCCAATTGAATCTAAAGATCGTATCCTAGGTTATTAGGTAGTTAGGTTTAATTAACGAGCGTCTCTTAATTAAACAAAACTTAAGGGAAAATAGGGATTAATAGGGCTTATCCTTAACCTACGATTAATAATTGCTAGGAGAGGTTTGAGAATAATAAATTAAGGAAGTATGTTCAACTGAGTGTAGGCTGAGATTAAACCAAAGAATTGGACTCCCAATGAATTCATCACTTTCATCATTTTCAAATGCTTTCTTTAGTTTGCTTTTGTTTGTTTAGTTTCATTTTATTTTCTTGTTTGATAAACTAACCAATCCCCCCTCCCAAAAGCCTAAACACTGATTAATCAGTTCAAAAGTTTTACACACACTCTTTCTGGGATCGACCTAGACTCACCACTATTATAGTTTTAGGTCTAGTTTATTTTGTGTAGCGTTACGACATACTACTATCAAAGTAAAATATCTTCATCCCTTACCGATGTACTTAGATAGCCTGTCATTAATTTTTTTGCTCCTTTTTGATCCCTTACTGTCAAATCAAATTCTTAAAGTAGTAAAATACATCATATTACATCATATTAATCTCAGTTTGGATTCTTTTTTTTCCAAAAGTATTTCATTGGTATATGGTTAGAATACACTATATCTTTATAACCAAGCAAATAAGATCTAAATTTATCTGAACTAAAAACAATTGCTAAAAGCTCCTTTAAATTGTAGAATAATTGCATTGTGTAACATCCAATGTTCTTATAACATAATAGATGACATGACCTTATTTCCCAATCCCTTGGCCTAAAATAGCTCCCACTGTAAAGTTGTTAGTATCACACACGATCTCAAATGATAAATCCCAATTTTATGGCTGAATAATATTTGCATTTGTCAAATCAAAGCTTCTTAACACTCCTTTTCAAATTCAAATGGAAAATCTCTTCGCAGTAGCTTCAATAATGGTATAAAAATCTTGGAACAATGTTTAAAAAAACATACAATAAAATCCTGCATATCTAAAAAAAGATCGAACTTTCCTAACATTTGTAGGGTAAGGTAAGTTCACAATTAAGTATTTTTTTTGCTTTATAATTTTTATGCCTTTAGATGAAATCACATGTCCTAAAACGATGCCTTGATTAACCATAAAATGATAAGTTAACGGACCATAACATGATATTTTTCATAATTCAACACCAAATTTTTTTAAGTGCATCTTTTGAGAAACTTAGATAAATGATCAAGAAATTATCAAATGAATGTCCATAAACAGTGAAATCATCAATGAATACTTTAATGAAATTCTCAATAGACTCAGAAAATATACTAATCATACACCTTTGAAATGCACGTATAGCATTACAAAGACTGATGGGAATTAGCTTAAAAGCATACTTTTTTAGCATTTTCTATTTGGTATTAACCTAAAAAACATTCAAAGCAACTCTTTCTAACAATTGATCTACAAAGAGTAATGAAAATGTTCCTTTCTAGTAGCCAAGTTAAGTTTCCTAAAGTTTTTACATATTCACTACCCATTATGTACCCTCATTGACACTAACTCATCATTTTGATTTCATATCGCTACCACTCCAGTTTTCTTAGGCACGCATGAACAAGCTCACCCATTCACTACCTGAGATCAAATACATTATACCTGTATCCAAAAGTTGTAAAATTTCTATATCATTACTGGATTGAGTCTCTATTATGGTTCTTTTATTAGCTTAGCATTTTCTTCCAAAATAATCATATGTATGAAAATTTCTAGACTTATTCCTTTTATATCGGCTAAGGTCCAACTGATTATAGTTATGTACTTCTTTAAAAGTGCTAAAAGCCCTTTAGCTCTTTAGTTAACCTTTTTGAGATGATTACAGGTAATGACTCTCCTTCACCTAAATAGACATACTTTAGGTAATCAGGTAAGGCTTTCAATTATATCTTTAGATCTTGTAAAATAGAAGGAAACATTTTCTTGTGAGTTATAATAATTTCAGCATTTAAAATTTTCAAATCTATTAGCATCATTGATAATGATTCTAGAACTTCTCAAGTTTCATCAACTTGTTAATTCATTTCCCGATTAGCATTAAACTCTGACTCATTACCGACACTTTCTTATTAAAAGATATCTTACACAATTAGATCTATCATATCCATATGATACAGAGTGAAAATTGTTAGGATACTTTATTATTTCAAAAATATTAAACTCCACTATCTTTCCATCAAACTCAATGAAAAGAGAATGCATGTCCACACTAATTTTTGTTTTAACCATCTCTATAAGTGACATTCTAAACAAGATTGAATCTGAATGTTCTACACTATCTTTATCCATTTTTAAGATGTAAAAGTCAATTGGAAATACTACACCATTAACATGAACTAAAACATCCTTTATAGCGCCAATAGGATGCAAATAAGAACGATTAGCTAGTTGAGCAATCACATTAGCTTCTTACAAGGAATTTATATTTGAAGCTTAATAAATTTAGTACAATATGACATTAATAGATGCATCCAAGTGTAGCAAGGGACATTGAATTTTCTTATCACTAATGACACAAAGAAGTGTAAAGATACCTAGATCTTTATATTTTTGAGGTAATTTTCTATTTATCACAGATGATACATTCTTACCTAAGATTATTTTCTCTTTCTCCCTTAGTTTCCTTTTATTTGTGTATAGTTCTTTCAAGAACTTTTACATATTTTAAATTTGCTTAATGGATTTTAAAAGTTGTATATTGATTTCCACCTTTTTGAAGGTCTCTAGAATTTCTCTTTCATATTCTTCTTCTTTGGATTTAGCTAACCTATGTTGAGCAAGTTTTACCTATAATAACCCTCAGAATCCACAAGTATACGGATTGTACGTTTGTAGTATTAAAGGTATCAATCCTATGAGGAAATAACAAAACTAAGTGAACCTAACTTTATCTAAGGTTTAAAAATATGATTTGAATGAAATTGAATAATAAGAAATTAAAACAATAAAATAAAATCGAGCACTTAAACACTTAAAAATTGAGCTGGCATATTAAAACAAAGATGATAAAGGATGATAACTTATATTCATTCTTCATTATTTTACTCCCTTAACCACTATTGATTCAATTAGATGTCGATCCTAGATTTTTGAAGGGTTTGATTACTCTCTTTCAAAACCTAATCATTTAACCCAAATTGATTAACCCTATTGATTACGAAATTCCAAATTTTGCAATCTCTTGATTTACAAAAACAACCTAACATTTTCAACTTGTTCTTAAATGATCTATTGAATAATTTTCACACAAGATCTCTCTTTGTATAATTATCAAATTGATATTTATGTGACTTATTAGGTTAACTCTTATTACCCAACCTAATCGAATTACTTTTGACTCACTCTCTCGATTTATTTTTGAAATATTAGCAAACACAAATATCATCACACTATGACATTGTATTGAAATCAATAACAGTCAAGTCACAAAATAACTCAAGAACAAATCATAATATGAAATTAAAACATCATAAATGTTTATAGCATCTTCAATCTTAGTTCATACATCAAGCTTTAAAAAAATAAACAAAGGAAAGAAGAAAGAACTTGGTGGATTGATCTGGAAATGCCAGAACAATTGGAACTCTCCAATGCTCCGTTCTTGATCTTCCTTGATTAAACCCATTTCGGTAAGATGGAGGGTCATCTTTTTTTAGAGTCTTTATGTTCTTTTATAGTTCTTGAGGATAATTCTAAGCCTATACATATGATAATTACCTAATAAACACTTAAAAAACACATTTAAACATCTACGAAAAAATAGTAGAATTTACCCTTATCAACTTGTAAGGTAGAGGAGGTATATGTGCATTAGATGATATATGTAAAGAAAATTCATATCTTAACTTAGTTGCATCTTGAGCTAGCACTTTATCTTCCTTCAAAATCATATTCACAAATCATCACACTTCCACATTTTCCATCTTTCCCAAGAATGGATAGTCATAAGAAGAGAGAAATAACTTTCAAAAACATTGCAAGAACTCAACATTCAATGTTTTTACTCATGAATCAACAGTCATTCCCTTTAAAAACTAAGCAATCTAATGGTAGACTTCGATAAAGTGTGTATAAATAACACTGATCTATAAATACCCTCAAATACCATTAATGATCATGACATACCACAACTTTGCATATCATTTCATTTCTCCACCACTAGGATTCACATACATAATCATGAATCAAAGAACTTCTTAAGATTGTAATGTGGGAAAGGATTAAGATGATATGTATTTGGATAATGTAGTGTAAAAGCCATTAAAGCTAGCGAAACAAGAAACCACTTAATGGAATATCAAGTGATAAAATGAACATTCACTCAAAAAATGTGTAGATCAGCTATGATGAATGCAAAAACTATATTCCACATTTTATATTCAAGCCATCACACCATAAACCACATAAAACATAACCAATTAGAAGGAATCATTTAAAAAATCGATGATAAATAATACGTTGAAATTATAAGTAGTGACCCTTCAAAACCACATCTCTCTCATTTACATCATAATCAAATACCCTTTCCATACAACTTTAGGAGGAAAGACTAATCACAAATAACTTTGCAAAACAAATGCATTTCCTCCTTGATGCTTTTATTTAAATATATTTTTCTTTCTTTTCTTTGCTTTCTTTTTCTTTTTTTGGATAAAATTAAAAGAAGCTAAATCAACATTGGAATTCATTGATAAGAGATAAAATGACATTCCAACAATTAAAACCAACCCACATATGTGAATACCCCCACATTTAAACTTTTGTACACCCACAAACATCAACAATAAACAAATGCTCTGCTAGCTTTAACACAAAAGGAAAAGTCAAATAAAGCTCAAGGGGACTTAATGAGGGAAAATTCATATCAATGGATAGGCACTTTGGCTAGTCTAGCTTACGAAACAAAAAAATGCCTATATCATTTTCATGTTAATGCATGTGATAAAAATGTGATTTTGAATAGAAAATCAAAACAAAGTTAGGATTTACATGTCATAAAGGTCACATATTAAAAAAAGACAATGAGATTGATATAGATATGTCAGTTTACAAAGGCTCAAAATTTTACTGGCTTATGTCTAAAACTAGTCACTATTCTTTTAAAGATAACTTAAATGGACCAATCATAAGAGTAAAAGTACATGCTTAAGTTATCATGAATTTCTCTAGTCAATTTACTCTCTAATTATGACTATATAGTCCTAGAAGCAATAGAAAAAGAGAAATTGTTTGTTTGTTTGTACTGATTCGCTCTTTTTGTTTGAAAACTTAAAAACACACATGCGTATCCTAACAAATGTGAAAATGTAAAGAAAAAGAAATAAATTTCCTCTAGGATGCCTTCTAAGAAGCGCCTTTGTTTATTATCCCTGGCTCGACTCTTTGTTTTCCTCTTCACGTGAAAAATTTATGATCTTCAAGTGTCATAACTTGCGCTTTCTCCACTTCAGGTTTGTCAGGATAGGGCTTAGATCATTCATATTTAGTATCTTCCCTATCCTCATACTCTTAATCTTTACTGATTCCTTACACTCTTCGAATATCTCTTCACCCTTCTCCTCCTTGCCCAATGTCTCCAACCTACTACGTAAAAGTGAAGGGTTAGTCTTGGCAATTGTTAGGAGCATAGTATTTACCTTTGAGCTAAATGGTATATTCTTGTCTCCTTCAAGCTCCTTCTCTACTTCTTCTATACAAGCAATCCCTTGAGAATTCTTCTTAGGATTCTCAAGCTCCTTTACACTTTATAAGGTTTTTGCACTAACGTCCCTTAGATTTACCTCGGGTTGAGATGGTTGTATCTCTTCACTTTGTGATTCTAGGTGGTTGATAGCTTCCGTCAGTTGACCCATCTGGCTTACCAAGTTTTTTATTCTAAACCTTGTATCTTATTAGAATTGTATCACATCTTGCTGAAATTTTAGAGTATTAGTAGTGGGAGACATAACTAAGCCTTCTAGAGATGTACCTGAATTAGAATAAAAGGCTTATAGTCTACTCAGGAATTGTTGTCCATCCTATAGCCCATTAAGGAAGTAGTTTTGTTGGTTATTCCCTCCATAACTAAAATCCTTAAAATTGGGAATATGGGTTAAGGAAACATTTTTACAAATAGCATTGATAATATCCAGCAGTGACATACTCCTTTCATTATGTCCTTTTTATACATAAATAAAAACAAACGTGAAATGAATAAGAAATAAATGTAAAGACTAATTATAAAAATATATACATAACACCAATTAAAATCAAGATAAAAAACTAAAGCATCAAGCTCCTAGGCAACAACGCCAAAATTGGTAGCACATCTTAACACTACATAAAATATCTAAACTTAAAACTATAGCTAGTGATGAGCCTAGATCGATGCCACAGAGAGTGTATGTAAAGCTTTTCTAATTAAAGAAATTAGTGTTTAGGATATAGGGGGTTTGGTGCAATTAAGAAAACAAAGTGAAATTAAACTAAGGAAAGAAAATTAAAACAAAGAGTAACAAATGATGAAAGTGATGAATGTGTTTATAATCTGGTTCTCAATTCAATCTCAGCCTACTCACAAATAAACATACGCCATTGTTATATTATTTTCACACCTCTCTTAGAAATATTGATCATAGATTAACAACAAGCTTCATTAACCCATGTTTCCCTTTAGATCGTGTTTAATTAGAATGAGTTATTTAACTAACCTAACCATTGAACAACCTAGAATAAGCTCTCTAAATTTAATTGGATGGCCACATTATGAAAAAGGAATACAGATCAATCTAGGAAATAACCACACAAGCTCAAGTCATTTAACCTATGTTACAGTATCCCTAATGATTTAACACCATTAGTTGCCACAAATGAATCTATAACATAATGATTACGTATTGCATTTAAGATTTTAGCAATAGGTTTATATACAAACATTCTAACAAGACTGAGAATAATGATTATCTATACATGAATACCCAAATAAATAAATATAGAATAACGTAACAATTCTTAAAGAGGGAAAGAAAAATGATACATAATGACGATATGCTTAAATACAATCCTTGACGTAGATTTCACCTCTAAATTGGAATAGAGAAGCTTAACTTAAATATCGCTTTATATTAAAAGTTAGGGTTCTGGGGCTGTGTATCATAAGAATCTCCCCAAATCATGACTAAACATGGTTAGGTACATGGCTGTGTATCCAACCATATAAGTGAAAAATATATCTTCTGAATGTATACACAGTTGTGTGAATTGATACATGACTGTGTAAATTCTAAATTATCTTGAAAGCTTTATTTTCTTAGATTTTCTTATCCCATCTTCACTCAAATCCATCTCCTTCTTGTTCCACAAGGAAAATTGAGTGTGAACATCAAGAGGATGAGTCAAAGAATGTTCTTTTGACTCACTTTAGCTCTTATGCTTCCAAATTGTACCTAGAACCAAATATGAACCAAAATGAGTTTCTTAAACATTTCATAGCATTAATCACTAAGTGTTACGGAATGAATGTACAATCAATTAAGCATAGATCACATCATATACATTCTGAAGAAATCTTTGAAATCTAAAGTTATGCTTGAAATGTTAATACCCATTGAATGAGATGAAGAATCTAATTTAGATGAACATTTAGTGTGAGTAGTATGTACATCAAACATCCAATATGGATAATATTTATACATTAAAGTAGTGACTATGTTGAATTGAGATGAACATTCAAGACAAGATACATAGTGATATAAGAGTATACTTAGAAGACTTACAGGTCTAATAATACAATATATAGTCTAACACAAGTTCAAAACGTAAACATTGAAGTATAATACAAAACATTACTTTTTAGGTTGAATTGGCTAGTAAACTTTAAATCAAGTGTATAACCATAAAATCATATTCACTGTTCGTGGAGAGTATATATACATTAAAGCAGTGAATATGTTTTATTGAGATGGACATTCAAAATGATATAGTTAGTGACATAATAATATACTGGGTAGGGCTTATGGCTCTAATAATACAATATGTGGTCTAAAACAAGTTCAAAACAACAAATGTTAAAGTAGAATATATAACATTGCTTTTTAACTTGAAATTGCCTAGCAAGCTTCAAATCATATTCACTGTTTATAGTGAATCTACTCAATGATATATATATATATATGTGTGTGTGTGTGTGTGTGTGTGTGTGCGTATGAAGTAGAGGAAGAAAAGATAGAAAATATAAAGAAAAGGTCAAGTATATTATAAAATGCATAAAAATATTAAACCATTACTTTAACAACAAAATTAGAAGATAAAATACCTTTCCAAAATTAAAAGTAATGACAATATAGTACCTCAAGGTGTGTTTCATAAAGATCAAATAGAGTTGAAGTATGTTTCAAACGAATTAGGTAGACATCAAATAGGAATTTGAAGTAGATTTCACGTATCCAATTAAATGATATCTATCAAAAGTAGATAAGCAAGAATTTTTTTTGTTCAAGAATTTTATTAACAAGTCCTATGTATTCAATGGTAAATGGGAAATCTTTTATAAGTTATTATACTTTTTTATACTTAAGGTGCATTCCAAAATCACAAATACAATATGTTCGTACTGAGATTCATAAAGGAGCATGTTGAGCATACCAAATAAGGTCTACACTTGCTCGAAGGACCCTCAAATAGGGGTAGTTCTAGGTATCAATCATATAAAACACCTGTAAATTAACTATAAATAAATATGTTCCAAATGCATTAGAAACTACATTATGCCTAATTGTGGAAAAATTAGATGGCTTAGAGGTCCCTTTAGTATAAAGCAATTCACACTTTAATAAATAATTTTATTATATAATTTTGATGTTACTTGTATTCTTATTTTTCACTATAATGGTAAATAAATTTTGATATATTCTAGTGTCAAAATTAATGTTAAAAACCTTCCAGACTAAAGGCTATAGTTTCAAATGAAGCCACCTTTAACTTTTTGTTTCCAAAATATAAATCTTGTAGGCTAAAGGCCGTATGTTTAGGTGAAGCCATCTTCAATTCTCTAGTTTCAGAACAAATATACCATATGCTAAATGCCACGAGTCTAGATGAAGTCACCTTCAACTCCCTACTTTCAAAATATAAACCATATAGGAAAAAGGCCATAGGTCATAGACTTGAAGATTAAAAAGTTAATATTTGCTCTATGATAGACCTATAAGTTTTGATAAAAAAATTTAGGAAATTAAATTCAATATTTTTATTGATGATATGCATTAAAATACTTGGAAAATAAAGTATATATTTTAAAAAGCTAACGGAAACATCCTATCAAAAATATCATCAAAGTCAATAAAAGGTAGGCTCATAATCTTATGGATAACTAATCATCCATGATAAAATTATATATATATATATATATATATACAAAGAAAAAATATCCAAAAATTAGGAATAAAAATCCTAGAAAATTATCTGTATACCTACACCCCTATATAATAAGTGGGTGGGGGTTGGGGGAAGAAACATTAGGAAACTACATGCTTGACATGTTTTCATGTAGAGGACTAGTCAATTCAAACTCATGATTATTGATAAATCTTTATCTTCTCAACCTTTGTAGGTTTAGGTTCCATAAATATTTAAATAATGTTAAAATCTTAAAATGATAAGTTTGTGAATGTCACAATTGATTTCTTGTAGGAATCAAAGCTTGCAAAGGTGGCACTAATTAGATTATCATAATTCTTACTCCCATAAAACTTAGATTTATGATATCATCTCATGATATTAAACTTAAACTTATCACCGTTGAATTTGAGCTTTTGATCCTCCAATGTCTTCCTCAAGCTTAAATTATCCGTTTTTAGGTCTTTCACCTTGATCTTAAGTAACGTCAATCACTTTATGAGCATTTTCTCCACCATCTCTTGCTCTTTCTTGAAAAATATAGTCATTATAGAAGCTAAAAAAGGCAACCTTAACTTCTTCCCTTTCTTAGACAATGTTGTGTATCTCCTCATATACCTTATCATAGTAGTCGATCATATAGTATGTCAAATGTTCGTTAAATGAAAAAAAGTATATATAAATCTCTTTATATTAATAAAAATCATCCTATGTAGACTTACATCATAATATCTCTAAAGGAAGTTTAGTTTGTTCTCTTTTAGGCTTAATAGTTGGTTGCTTAGATGAATGTATGAACCATCTCTAAACTAACACCTAACTTCTTAAACATATTATTGGTCTTCTTCATATTCCTCTATAGGAAGAATATTTAATTTTCCTTTGTAAACTTAGAAACATCACAAAGAATGACCATATGCTCTACCCAAAGAGTGATAGGTATGACTTAAGTAGTGGATGGTATAGTGATAGGGATGGTAAGAGCAAGAGTATAAATGGTTATCTTGATCAAAGTGACTTCATTATGTTTAGTAACTTTTTTCTTTCTCTCCCTTAATGAAGAACCTTATTAGGACTTTATCCTTGGCATACCTATTGAAAGTGATCATCCATTTCATATATATAAGTACAAATAATAGGGATTTTAAAGGAAAAGTCAATATAGGAAACTTAAAAATAAAACAAAAGAAGAAACCTGTATGTTTGCACTCTATATAACAACCTTACTTAGATCAAACTAGGTTCACTAATAAGGATGAGAAGGAATATGATCTTGGGGATTGGAAAATCTTTTAGATAAAAGTTATAAACTGATGTTATCCTTATCCTAATGATTGAAAATGTTGTCTAAACCTTGCCAAATAACCTAAAAATCTCACATCATCATTGTATTTTAGAGAGAAACAAATCTATCCTTCAAAATTAAGTAGACTTTCGGTATCATGAGAAGGTGACATATGAAGGAAGTGAATTTAGGGCAAATGAATTATGTTGAATTACCTCAAGGTTAAGAAGATGTTCAAATTGATTCATATAATTGTTAGAGCTTTCTAAATAGTGACTAAAACCTAAATAAGGAGGAGTGTGATGTAATTTTGAGGAGGCTATATAAAATAGTAAGGCATGAACTAAGTGAAAAGATAATATAATGAAGATTTAGAATGATGTTTAAGATTGCAAAGCAATTTAAAGAATCTCTAACTGACTATTCAATGTTGTTTGGATTCAATATCAGATTCAAGAATTAGTAATCTAAGAAAGTCGTATACAGATGTATTGAGGGCTGCAAATGGTATTTATTTAGTATTTATGATAACAATAATAAATGTTCCAAGGTGAGGGATTATAACCTAAATTATTATTAATTCACCACTAATAAACCAAGATTAGTTTCACTAATTTCACATTTCAAACATTAAAAATTGGATAAGCTTAGTATTAAGAAAGTTAAAATGGTTAAAGAATATAATAAGAAGCCCAATATTTTAATGAATTACTAAATGTGTAGGGCTGATGAGAAGATGTACAAAGAAATAGCAAGGGACTACATAAATGAGTGTGCAAAGTTGTATGGCTACGTTGATAAGTTAAAACCACAAAATACAGTTGGACTTGCAAAAATTTAAGTATAAAAAATTTAAGATTTAAATATTATGTACTTTAATAGGTTCTACATATGTTCCTATTCAATGGAGCAATGGTGGTAATATCTTAGGCCTATTATAAGTATGGATGACCTTTTCTTAAAGATAGAACATTAAGGACAATTACTCACTCATATATAAAGATATGGTGAAGAAAGCATGAATCCATTATCTTGGTAAATAGCTGATATAGAGAATATTGACACTTATGGTCTATTTGGTTAAATGTTAATTAATATAATGAAATGGAACAGAACCGAACAGTTTATAATGGAATGAAATGTAATATAGTGAAAAGTTGTTTGGAAGGAATGGAAGGGTTCATAATGTAATGT
>JANZXP010000004.1:25630619-25666355 GCA_027576715.1 Erythroxylum flavicans | reverse complement strand
TTTATTATTAATTATATACAATTTATTATTAATTATATAAAATATTATTATTAATTATTTAATAAATTTTATTTTATTTTATTCTATTGTATGTGATTTATATTTAAAAATAATTTATTTTTATTTATATTTATATAGAAATATATTCAAACAATTAAAGAATAATTTTTTATATATTTTTTCTATTTTTCATTAATAAAAATTTTACTAAATTTTTTATTTTTAATTAATTATATGCAACTTATTATTAATAATATAAAAAGATTATTATTAGGGTAAGGAGAAATAATATAAAAATATTATTAATTATATACAATTTATTATTAATAATATAAAAATATTATTATTAGGGTAAGGAGAAATAATGTAAAAATATTATTAATTATATACAATTTTTGTGGACTGTAATAAATGAGTCTGGGGAAAAGGGAGTTAGGGTTAGAAGAAATAATTAGTATTAAGAAAAAGTATTGAGGGTATATTAGATAGTAGTATTTATTAGTTTACGTTCCATTCTAAACCCCCCAATCGGATATTTCTTATTTTCATTGTTTAAGATGGAATGGAACATAACATGAAACCCTCCGCTTCTATCCCATTCTATTCTATTTCATTATGAAACTCTCAACTAAACGATGAAAGTGCATTATATTTTATCATGTTCCATTACCAAACCCTTAACCAAACAGGGCCTTAGCGATGGTTTTGCAAAAAATATCCATTAAATTGAATTTAGGTGAAGAAGATGGGATCATTTTGATTTTAAACATGAGAAAGGGATTTTTGGCTTTTAATTTATCTGAAGTTTAGTTGTCTTTTATGAATTTCATAATTTTCTTAGTAACATTATTATATTGCATTGATTAACTTCAACATAGATACAATGCCCCCTAAATCCATCCATATGTGTAAAGCATATATATCACAATTAACACAATAATTAGAGAGGAAAAGACAATAAAAAGTAGTTTAGGCTTATGTATGAGCCACTTATGTTCAGGAATTCAATAAGAAGTTGAGAAAACTAGATCAATTAAAACATGAATCTACTTCATCGTTATCAGAATATCCGATTTTAGTATGTAGAAGATCATACTAAAGCTTTAAGTCCAAGTACATACTAAAGCTTTAAGTCCAAGTTCCTAGTTAATATGTGTGGGACCTTTAACTGTTAGATATTGCTAGCTAGAGATAGGCCAGTAATCAACATGTTAAAGACTACCAAAATCATGCTTCTAAAAAGGCATACAATAAAGATATAATATATAAATAACTAGAAAACTAACATTGTTCTATCAATCATACAAAAACTTAAAAAAAAAGTAAAAAGGATGCAATAAAGTGGAGCATATTATAGAATGGTGATAAAGTAAATGGGCTTTGAAGGAATGATGCCACGCACACTATTATACAGCTTATTAGAGAGCACATATATAGGACATGAGACTTATATACTTATCATATGTATATACAACTAGTGCAATTCACCACTCCAAGAAAAGGATTTAGGATTTTATTGCTTTGTGTTACACGATACAATATTATATATACATGTTTACCATATATTGTAACTTAATAAAGGATTCATTTTTTACCTCCTAATGATCATGAAGCCAAATAACTTCTAACCATAAGAGTGATGCATAGTATACCTAGAAGGTCAAAAAGAAAGGATAAGAACGAACCACATAACAAAGAAACTTATATGCCAGAAATTGTAGAAACAAATTTTTTAATTTGAAGAATTCCTATGAATAAGAAATGTGGTTACAAAACATCAAGTAAATAAAAGTATCATGAAAGTGGGATACAATAACTTTAGATGGATCCTTTAATTACTAATTTAGCTTTATATACAACTTAGTACTTTGAGATTGAAGATTAGTTTTGATGCGTGTGGTATGGAGGATCAATTTTTGACACCAAGGTTTGAGTTTGAAAATGAGATTTGAATTAGTGACTTAATCTCTCCATGTGAGATGTTATTATTGGTCATTTTCGACACCAATTCTCATGATTTCTTAATTACTGCTCCTTCATCTCCTCTTTGATTTTTTTACTTCTATAATGCGACTTATAATAATTAAATTTAGATTATATGATACAATTTTCTTCTCAATAAAGATTAGGTTGTTTATTTTGTAATATTACGAACTTAATTTAATGTTACAGAATATTAGGAGTACATTTTAGTGTGAACTTAAGAGCTATTATGATCTAAAAGGAATGGGGCACAAAGCTGCTGGTTGAAGCAACAATCTGGTATGGTATAGCCTCTTCTGAGCTAGTGATTTAATAAATCCATTTATCTACTTAAGTTCAGCCTAACAGCGCCACAGGGCTAGAATTTCATCTACAAACATGCTTACATATAAACGGATAGATAAAGAATTTCTTCTTACTAATGCCAGGCCAAGCTAATAGGTGAGCATCAAAACTGCAATCCTTATTATGTATAACAAAATTTGTCTAGGTAAGCAATAACATGCATGCTATGTTTTCTATCTGATACACAACTTCGAAGCTGTACGCCACGAGAACCAAGCTTTTAAGCCCGTTGGCACAGATCATATCCACTTTTATCTTTTCTAAATACTCGTTTCGAGGAGTAGAGTTATTACAAATGCTTTTCTTTTCTTTACAGATAAAACTTTGTAATTTCTGTTCTGACGTAGCTGTAATTCTGGAGATAAATTACGCGGGAATCCCGCGACCACGGAATTTCTTGAGGCCCTAACTGATCTTAGACGGGAGTGGGTATTGTTAGGACTTCCTGTCCCTGAAGTGGAAATCTCAACTTCTTCAACGCCGAATACTGGCTCGTATTGGGACTAAAAGCCCAAGTTTTAATTATTCAAAAGGCTATTTTTTGTTTTCTGTTGCTCATCAAACATCATCTTGAGTTGTCTGCCTTGTTCTTCAATCCGTAGTTGTAGATTTCTTTGAATCTAGCACAAAGATTGCAAACAAGGCAAGTTCAAAAATGTCAGGAATTTTTGAACAAATGAAAAGACGAGCCAAAGATTCTTAAAAATGGGTATTGGCTAATCAACGAACTAAGTAGCTGTTATGGGCAAAGAATAAAAAATGTTTTGTTCATGGTTTAAGCATACGAAGCAGGCCCAACTCCCAAGTAAACTTTAACGCAGACGAATTCAATTCTGAAGAATTATAAAAAATGAGTCAAACAACATTCACTTAACAAGAAAACTCCATTGAAATACCTCCAACTGCTCGTGTAGGCGTCTCTGGACATCTAGTTGCAATTGCAGTGCTTCTCTGATTTGTGTGCTGCTGCAAGAGGTATCATTAACAGTAGAAACGTTCCAAAGTCAAATGTTTGCGCAAATTCCATGCTAAAGAAACCAGAAAGAGTATTGATAATCTAGAAGAAAACTAGTTTACCTTTTCATATCGAGGTGTTGCATTTCGCATGTGCTATTTCTTTTCTCCGCCCTCCCTGCAATAAGAATTTCATTTGGTTTAGAATCATCCAACAATTTAAGTAGAATAACCTCTCTCCATTGATTCAAAAGCGTGCAGATCTTCAGCAAAGAGGATCTGGAAAAACATCAAATATTTAACCATTCCATATAGAAAAATGCTAATAGTTAGCTTAGCATATGAGTAATAGTGCCACATTGCTTATATAGAAACCTAACTAATCAGAACTTAGGTCGCACGTAAGATCTTCTACTAGACGACTGTGTAGGGTGTATGAGATCTAAAAGATTGCACCCAATGACTAACATTGTCCAACAAATTCTTAGCCATCATCAAGCATAAAAAGGGCTAAAAGTTAACTAGTTAAACCCATCACCACAAGAGAAGATTGCCAAAGTTTGTAACAACAGATACCACAGTCATGAATATTAACTAGAACAAGGGCTTACCATCAGCAGAATATAGCATGTATTTTGCAGTTCTATATTTCTGCAGGGTCAGAGAAGCGACAGTTCAGAGCACTGCAACAAAAATCTGAAATGGTGGCCGAGAATAACGTAGCTGTTGCAAAGTGAGTTATTACCTGCAAATGGCTTTTCACATGAAAGATAGTCAAACCACCTGAGTCCATCAGCTTCAGTATAGCCTTCGGTGTTGCTTCTACAAATCATACAATCAATTTGCTCATAACCAGATGATAAGTTTACTTCTTAGTTGACTAAGAGCTTCTCTATACGTTACTTACTATCAGCACCTCCAAGGCGATTTACACACTCCACAAACTTCTCATGAAGATCTTGAGTCCATCTTATTCTTGTTTTATTGGGATGCACCACTCCAGTTGGCACCCGGTTGCCAGAACATACAGAGACACCTTCGGAAGAAACCCTTGAAGGCAGCTTCTCTTGTATGGAAGAGAAGTTCAGCTGTGCAAATGAAGAATCACACGGAAGAACATGTCTAACCTGTGGGAAAGCAAGTAGCCGTTGTCCAATCGGATTGTTGATAAAAATGAACAGTAAAACGTAAAATTTGATGTACATACTCTATGCTCTTGACTTCCCTGGGAGGGAACTGAAAAGTGACTCCCAAAAGAGGCAGGATCAAGACTAATCGACTTATCTAGCTCATGCTTGTTAGACAGAGCACTGCCGGACTGACTTTTAAAGGACTTGCCGTAAAACTTATGGCGGTGATCATACCCAGGAAATTGAACATTTACAACTGACTGCAAGGTGTTTCTTGGTTCAAGGTTGTTGTTCGTCATTTCTTCTGTTTCAATAGAATAATTTTCCTTGACAGAGTTATGTGGAGGGACTGATGAAACATAGGACTTGGAGTACTGAGAAAACAGAGGACTGTCAACATGATCATCGTAGTCCAGGAAGCCCATGTATCGTTCTGCTGCATAAAATGCTGAGGCTGGTGAGTCGAACCTGCTCATTATGCTGGTAGATGGTTTATGAGGCCTCAGGTTTTGCCGTTCTGTGCCTGCCTCCAAGTCATGCGACTGAACACAATTTACCATGTTCATCCCGAGATGGTGATCATAATATTGGGAGGAAAGATTGCTCAACTCACCAATCAGCCCATGATTTGGTTGAAATCGCTCTTGGAAATCAATTCTCGATGTGTTCATTTACAAATGAAAATATTTGCAACGGTAATAGGTCAACAGGAAAATCTAGCAGAGAGAAATTTTGTTTAGATTTCTTGGCTAGCATCAAAAAGTGTATCAGAATACATACTATTGCGAATTATATAAGCGGTGAAATCCGCGCAAGATACACGCAAAATCTGGAAGCAAAAAGAAAAGCAAAGATGCAGATAAACAAACACATTGAATTCAAATGCATGAAAAAAAACTTTCTGATATTCCAAAAGACTTCATGAGTAAGAAATGAATATATATACTCACATTGAAACTCTGTAAGCCTTTTAAGTGGATAGGAATGAACAATGATCTATTGACATAACCTAAGCAAAAATAGCCAAATAAATAAAATCAATGTTGTCTTCTTCTGTAGAGAAAGAATCAACTGTCTTCTGGTAAGTTTGAAGGATCCGAAACCAAAATCTTTGGGAACAAAGAAAAGAACAGACAGAAAAAAAAAACCCTTTAAGCACCGGACAGAATTGTTCTCTAAGTGTTGTCGATTTAAAAATAAGAAGAAATGGAGAATAATGTTACGGGCATCTGTGACTGTTGCTGAATTATATAATGGGATCCTTCGGATAAATTCACTGCAACAGATCTGCCAATATTCCTGCTAATGGTACGGATAAAATCACTTTAGCCAATTACCAACAATATGACTCGGAACTTTTTATCCTAAAACAGTGAGATAAAATTCCTTTTCCCTTCTCTTCCCTCAAGACTGTATCTTGAAAAGTATGAATCCGGAATTACGAAAAGAAAAGTTATTACACTGTTGCATATTTTAATGTCAAAGTACAAATGAAACGCGACAGTAAAGATTCTGAAACAAAAATATTGAGATAGATAACTAAAAACTATTCCTCTTTTGGAAGTAGTTTTAAAATTTCCATTCGAACTAAAATCCAAACTAGGCTACCCTGAAATGGACAATAGGGGAGACTTCGCCTCGATTGATCAAGATGGTCATATGGCAAAAAAGGTATGATTACGCAATAGGGAGGAAGACCCCCCTCCATCCAGACCTAGAGTGAGTTACAGTACAGTCGTCACCGGTAGCCAACTTCACGGGGAAGAGGAAGAGGAACGGAACAAATGGCCAGACGAGGACCTAGAGGAGTTCAAAGAAGGTGATATTCTCCGGGCTTCTGGGGACGCAGGCTCTAGTATTGAACTTTCTCAGACATTCAAAACGAGATTGGACCAACACTGGGAGCAAGCCGTAGTGGTTAAACTTCTTGGCCGAAGAATTGGATATAGAATGCTTTGTAATCGTCTGAAAGCGATGTGAAATCCAACTGGTCCTATCAAAATTGTAGACTTGGATTACGATTTTTTCTTGGTGAAATTCATTAAGCTAGAAGACTTCATTCGAGCATTAACCGAAGGCCAGTGGATAATTCTAGGGAATGTTCTTTTAGTACAACTTTGGAGCCCCAGTTTTCGTCCATCATAAGGAAAGAATAATAAGGCCGTGGTTTGGATTCGATTCCCGGAGCTGCCCATCTCTCATTATCACCTGATGATATTAACAGCGCTGGGCAACATTGTGGGTTACACCATTAAGATTGATGAAGCTACGCAGAATACCCAGAAAGGCAAATTCGTAAGAATAGTAGGGGGCGTTGATATTAGTGTTCCCCTATATTCTCGAGTCCTAGTGGAAGGAGAGGAAGTAAAAGTGGCTTATGAGGGTTTACCACAAATCTGTCTCTTGTGGTATGGTTGGCCATGACCCTCTTTCATGCCGTACAAGAACCTCTATGCCCAGTGAGGATCAACAGCAAGAAAGTTCACTAGGGGGAGGGCAAAAAGGGAATGCAGAAAAATCGTTGGTGGTAGCAGCAGCTCCGATGATAGGCACAGTCAAAGAGGCGTACAGAGCATAGATTCAAGTGCACAGATAGATTAGACGGGCCACACATAGGGATATGGAATAGCGAAATATCCGGGATACTGACAAGATGAGTAAGGGGAGAGGATCTCGCTTCTCCATCCTATCATGCAACGAACCGTTGGAACTCAATAAAGCTCACTCACCAACTTCAAGAATCAGCAAGCCTTCGGTGCCAAAAGAGCAATAACTGGAATGGGAATACTTATTATAAAAGGCTTGGCGAAACTCTAAAGGATTGGCCTCAAACTCCATGAGGCCAAATGGTAAAAACACATCTGGCTCCAAAGGAAAAATGATAGTGAACCTAGCTTTCCATGAGGCCAAATGGTAAAAACACATCTGGCTCCAAAGGAAAAATGATAGTGAACCTAGCTTTGAATGTCATGGATCCTCCCAAACAAGGGTTGGACAAAGGCACTACTACTATAGAACCAGTAGAGAAGGCTCAACCCATACCAAGGCCTAAAGGCAACATAAAGCCATCCAAATTACGTCACACAAATAGGTGGTCTGTGATGAGCTTTCCTTCAAATTAAGGGAAGCAAAAGATATGGACTATGGCAAACCTTTGGATGGTATGGAAGTTATCGAGGACATTATTCATAGGCAACACGAGGAACACTACACTACCCACCCTTCTGACCCACCCGACCTAGGACCATTAGCCGAGCATTGTAGAGGTGCCACACCGATGGCAGAAGATAATCCTGAATATCACTCCATGGAGGAGATTGTTCCTTAGACATAGGGATATAGTTAGTTAGAAGAGTAGCGTGCTATAAATGAGAATGATCAGCTCTAGGAGTCCCTCCTTCCATACTGCGCATCCTTATTAATGTCGATTTTTATATGGAACTGTCAAGGGGCTGGAAGTGCTACCTTTCAGCCTACCCTCAAGAATTTCTTAATGAAGTATAAACCGTGCATGGTGGTGCTAGTAGAGACTCGAGTCCTTGGAAAATGAGCTACTGATATTATTAAGACTATCTGTGAAATGGACTCTTCCTTTCGGGTGGAAGCTCTGGGATTTGCAGGGACTATATGGTTATTATGGCATTTAGATGTGGACATTAAAATCCTAGCAGCCAACAGAAAATTTATTCACACTCATGTCACCCACGAGCACTCAAAATTCTTCTTCATTGCAGTCTATGCAAGCCCCCAGCATAACCTTTGGCATTACTTATGGACTAAGTTCAAAAGATTAGCACGGTCCACCACTGCGGCCTGGTAGATTGGATGAGATTTTAATGCAAAAGTAGAAGTGGGGGATAAATGTGGAAGATCACGTGTAGCGCCAGTGATTAGTAAAGACTTCCGAGACTATATATACATTTGTAATCTCCATGATTTGGGATGCATAGGGTCACAATTTACGTGACATCTAGGAACACTACAAGCAACACTAGATAGGGCATTATGTTCTTCTTCTTGGTTAGAAGATTTTTTAGACACTAAGGTATTCCACTTCCCTCACATTGGTCCGACCATAGACTATTGCTAATCAGTTTTGCCAGAATACAGGCGTGAACCAACACATCTAGGCCTTTTAGATTTCAATCTGCATGATTGGCCAACCAAGACTTCTCCAACTTTATTCAACAACACTGGAGGCCAGATATAAATAATTTCTGCACTACCCTAACTGCATTGTCTAAGTCACTCACTAAGTGGAATAGGGATGAATTTGGCAATATTTTCCATCGTAAGAACTGTCTTTTAGCAAGATTAGAAGTTATTTAGTGCCATTTGGAGCACAAAGATTCGAGGTCCCTCACTGATCTACAGGAGAGGCTTTGGAATGAGCTCATTCAAGTACTTCATGAAGAAGAAATGTTTTGGCACCAATAAGCCTACTGTAAGTGGTTATCACAAGGGGATCGTAACACTAAATACTATCATATGGTCACGATGGTGAAGAGGAAACAACTCAAAATAGACAAACTTAATGACAACAACAGGAATACAATCTCTGACCCCTCTAAAATATGAGAGCTAACAAAAGGCTTCTTTCAAAAGTTATTTTCAGAGGACAATGCCAAAGCAATCCATTTTCTTGTTACAGGACTTTTTCCCACTTTATCCAACAAGAGTCTAAATGAGATGGTTCACCTAATCCTAGTCGAGGAAATCGGGGCAGTGATTTTTGCCATGGATCCGAACAAGGCACCTGGATTTGATGGGTTTAATGCCTTATTTTTCTAAAAACAATGGCATGTGGTTGGCCCAGTGGTAGTGGAGTATATACAAAAGGTCTTTCGCTTGAAAGATGGGAGATGGCTCTAAATCACACGATCTTGGTTTTGATTCCGAAAGTGCCATCACTAATTTCGATCTCTTAATTCAGACCAATTAGCCTATGTTTCGTAATCTATAAAGCTATCACAAAAATTATTGTTACAAGAATAATGCCTCATCTGGACAAACTCATGGCCTTCAGTCAGGCTTATCGTCGATAATATTATCATAGCTCAAGAAGTTATTCACTCAATGAGGAAAAAAAGGGGAAGAAAGGTTTTCTAGCCATAAAAGTAAATTTGGACAAGGCATACGACCGTCTCAGATGGGACTTCATTCTTAACACACTATAGGACATTGGATTACCAGCTGCCCTGGTTAGTCTGATCATGTAATATGTTTCTTCAGTCTTCATACAGCTATGTTGGAAAAGGGAGCTTTCAGATTCGTTTATCCTTTGTAGGGGACTCAGTTAAGGGGACCCTTTGTCTCCGTACCTCTTTGTTCTTTGTATGTAGAGATTAGGGCAGTTGATTAAGCAAGAAGTGACAGGAGGTGCATGGAAGCTGGTTGTTCTCAGTAGAGGGAGGCCTCCTATCTCCCATCTCTTCTCTGCAGATGGCTTAATCCTTTTTACGGAGGTATCAGATAATCAGATTCATCTTATTTCTACAGTCTTAGAAACATTCTGCAGGGCTTCCGGACAACAGATAAGCTTAGCAAAATCCTGAGTTTATTACTCTAGAAATATACCTCACCCTAGAGCTAGATCCTTTAGTCAAATGCTAGGTTTCAAGCTCACAAAGAATCTTGGTAAGTACCTTGGAGTTCCCCTACTCCATAAACGTTCCAACAGACGTACTTATTAGTATATTCTGGATCAAGTTCAACTAAAACTTGTTGGATGGGGAAGCCGTCTCTTGTCTCTAGCTGGTCGAGTTACACTCACTCCATCGGTGATAGCCTCTTTTCCCATTTACACCATACAAACGGTAAGGCTTCCCAGACAATTATGTGATGATTTGGAGAAAACAATGTGGGACTTCAATTGGGGTTCAAAATATGGACAGAGGAAAGTGCATTTGGTGGACTAGGATTCCATTTGCCAACCGAAAGGTGCAGAAGGCTTAGGGATCAGACGAGTTAGAGTTTCGAATGATGCTATGTTAACGAAACTTGGCTGGTACATGTTGACGTAACCATTGAAATATTGGGTACAAATACTCCGAGCCAAATACCACTTTGATACCACAAAAACTCCCTTTAACTTAAACCTTAAAGGTGCATCTTCAGTTTGGCGGGGTATAGCAGCTATTTGGCAATTTGTTCTGGCGGGTTCCAACTGGAAGGTGGGAAGTGGACAACTTATTCAGTTCTGGCTTGATGATTGGGTGAAAGGTTGGGGCCTCCTCATTCATTTCACTACAATGTCAATAACATAAGGGATGATGTATGACAAAATCCAAGATTTTGTGGATGAGCATGGAGGCTGGCGCTGGGAAAAGTTCCAACACTTTCTCCCTTCGTTGATCTGTATGACAATAGTAGGAATTAAGGCACCACATCCTGAATATGGGGAGGATCAGGTGCTTTGGGGACTAACAATGAATGGATTATTTACCACTTCATCAGCGTACAATCTCATTGCAGACGTTGGATTGCAAGCTCAATGCTGGCTCTAGAAAGCAATATGGAAGTGGCCTGGCCCTCAAAGGATTAAATCCTTTTTATGGTTAATAGCTAAAGGAAAACTATTAACAAATCATTAAAGGGTAGTTCGCCACCTCTCTAATGATGACAGTTGCAACTTTTGTGGCACTAGTGAGATAGCTTTGCATGTAGTGAGGGACTGCCCAAGAGTGCGCGCATTTTGGTTCCAATTTTCCCCGAAGGTAATCACCACCAATTTCTTTAGCCAAGATCTTACTTCGTGGCTATGGACAAACCTTCAAAAACACATCACGGAGAGTTCTTTTGATTGGTTTATTATCTTTGGAGTCTCTTGTTGGTTCTTATAGTATTGGAGAAATAAATGCGTCTTTGAGAATAATTTCCTTTGGCCTACTGTGAGTGGGGACATTTTGCTCGAATATGTGAAATGGATTGGCAAGATAACTTTACTTGCTAATCACACCGAATTTGCCTAGGAGAGAATATTTACACGACGAATTGTCAAAACCAAAAGAGGGTTGGATTCGGTTAAATACAGATGTGCCTCTAAGAGCTCTACTCATCATGCTACTGTAGGAGGTCTACTTCGTGACTATTCCGGTAACTGGATGGGGGGTTTTGTTTACAACATCAACTTGTGCTCGTCGTTGGATGCTGAACTTTGGGGAGTTCATACCGAATTAACCTTGGCTTGGAACCTAGGGTATTGCAAGATAGAAATAGAAGTTTACTCCTTAGAGGTTATCAACATCCTGTCTTCATTAGTAAACACAAAGGGCCAAAAAACTCCTTTATTAAGGGATATTCGAGACATGTTGAACAGACATTGGGAGCTTAGATTCCAACATGTTTTCAGGGAAAGCAATTATTGTGTAGACCGACTAGCTGCACATGCATTGTCTTTTGATATAGGTATTACCGTTTTCCTTTTACCACCCATTGAGGTTATGGATATCTATCTCAAGGATGGATTAGGGGTAACATTCCCCAAAATAGGTGTTTAGATCTCTTTTTTCTTTTGATTTCTCTTGTAAACAAAAAAATTTCCATTTGAAATATGTATATATTTTAAGTCAAATATATCTCATTGCACTATTATGAATTACATATATTGATTTACAAATGGTTAGTATTAGAATCTTAATTATAGTTATACTTAAGTTAATATTTTATTTTGTGTACCTTATGGTTTAATTAATATGCATTTAAAGAGGTGTGGCAATGAATTTTCCAGTAATTAAAATATATTACTAAAAATTAAGGGATAATTGTTCAAAATATCCTAAATTGTACATGTTCTATTAATTAGTAACAAGCTTAAAAATTTATTAGAATGATACATAAACTATTTAAAATAAAATGAGAATAGCACAATTCCTTGAGTGGGAATATATCATATTCAAAACAATTAAACCATGTTTGTTTTAGATAATTTGGGAGTTTTTTGCATAAAATTTTAATTTATTAATATTAATTGATAGAATATATACCGATTATTATTATTTTAATAAATATCTCATACGTAAATTGAAATTGAGGTAGGCATATTGCATTGCTCTTAAGTTCGCAAGCTTATACAAATAAATAGTTAGAGTGCGGCAGTTGCTCTCGATGAAGACATTTTGACACTCAAGTTAGTAAAAGCAAATGGTGTTAAGTATGCAAGAAAATCCTTAAAGTGAATTAATGATCATTGTAATGTGTAATTACCTTAGGGTGTCTCCTTTTGTTTTTTTTTGGGTTAAATTAATGCTTTAAGAAGTAGAGTTAGGTTCTAACTATCTAGGTATAACTGAATCCATCTCTACAGGAAGATTAATTAATCTTTGGCTGGGACTCTATTTCTACATTTAAATAAGTTATATCTTACTTGATTTTATCTTTATGAATAAATTGAATCTTGTTTTTCAAGCATCTATGAGGCTTTTAAATAGGCTAGATAATGGTAAGCCTAGAAGAGATATCCATAAAAAGGAGATATAAGTCATCAAGCTTAAATAAATAAATTGGAGTTGGCTAAATAAATTGAGCTCATCTCATACACATGTTATTAGTGTATTATTAATTATCTCCAGGTTTATTCTTTTTAAACTTTACTAAAAGGTAAAACTAACAATAGCTATGTTGAAACATTATTTTATCATGGTAACTCTTTTCAGATCTTTGAAAATCAAGTAGCCCTCCTTCATTTGTTTCGGCCTTCCTCTTACTGCAAGAAGATTGCATTTATATAAATTTCTTCCACATTTAGAGAAGATCCAAAAGAGGTAATATAGCTCTTTCATATGGAAGCATAGTACAATTGATCAAAACTATTTAGAAATCAATACATATTTATTGGAGTTCACACATTTTCCTTTCTAAAAAATTAGTTAAAACTTTGGAGGATCATGAGTAGATTTTATAGGGAAGAAATAAAAGGGGAAGATTTAAATTCTAGGTTAGTTAAAGGGAATTGTGTAAACTAATTGATAAAAGGGGTTTAGGTATAACCCTAATTAATATAAGTAATAAGGTATTGCTAGGGAAGAGAATGTGGAGGGTCTTAGTACATAAGGACTCCCTTTAGATAATATGGATGTGCAACTACTTCTTGAAGGGGTTAAGCTTATAGGGATTGTTATTAAACTCATCTAATCCTACTTCTTAAATCAAATGCTTAAACTAAGGAAATCAATTGAACAAAATATTAGCTAGATAGTGGGGGATAGGGAAATAACCACACTATAGTTAGACAATTAAGAAAGGGGAAGACCCCTAATAAGGAATCAAATGGTAATTTAGGCATTGATAAATATCCCTAATAAGCCTAGTGTGAGTAGATGGATAATTGATAGTAAACGGGATAATTCCATAAGAGGAATGGAACAATGGCTCCCTTAATACCCCCCAAAGCCTAACTAAATAGATCATTATAAATGGAATAATATGTTAGCGGCAAGTTTAGTAACAAAGCATATAGGGAATGGATATAGACTAGAGAACCTAAAATCAAATGGCCTAAGCTAATATGGAATGGATGCCTCATGGCAAGAACCTCCTTCTTTCGATAGATGGAATTGAAGAACAAACTTTGTACTTTAGGTAAACTAAGCTTTATGAATCTACTTTGTACTTGCCCTCTTTGTATGGAAGACTTGGAATCAATTTCTAACATTTTCTTTGAATGTGAGTATTCATTTGGAGTGTGGAGTCATACCAAAAAACTCTACCTATAATAATACATAACTAACAACCTCTTGGATTCAAATTTTACAAGATGATAAGTGTGACTCTAGAAGTAATAAGGCAGTATATATGATTAGTATTGGAATATGTTTGCAAGAGTTGTAGATGGAAAGGAATAATAGGTGCTTTAATAGAAATGACAACTCGATGAAAGTGGTAAAAGGGATGGCCACCTTTAGGATAAGGGAACAACTTATTTTAAGTAGGGAAGCTGAGATTTATAATATCAGGATAGTAAGAGCCTACAGTATCTACCATCATCCATGAGCATTAGTTAAGAAGATATTCAGATTCTGGACTATAATCTATAGTTCTCTTGCATACTAAGACTGAGACTATACAAAAGGTAGGGTAAGGAAACACACACAGAGTCTTTATAAAGCAAAAAAAAAAAACTCTTTTAGCTTTTTTAAAGTTGCTAAAGAGAAGACAAACAAAGATGAATAGCTAAGAGGACCTATTAAGTAAATACCATGTAGATAGTCAACATGTAAAAAGTGAAACCATGATAAAAAGAAATTTTAGATAGTAAGGAAGTTCGACACTAGTTTTTTAAAGGTGTAGTAAGAGATTGCATCCTTAGAACTTCCTCACAAGACTAGGAAGTAGCTTTCTTAGAGCTTTGTCCCTTAAAGAAGTTGATGAATATTAGTAAGTAGAAATCAAGCTTAAAAGAATGGATGAAGATGGACTGGTAACAACAAAGCTAGTATAGCTTGAAACCCACAAGGCTGATACATGTCCAAGATAACATGCATACATAAAAGAATGTTGTTAAGTCATGAAAGTATTGACTTGTCTTTCTAGGAAGTAGAATCATGGTAAAATTCTAAGTGTGTTTGAGTTTTGTACATATGATGGTGTTGGTGTTTTGCTATAAATTAAACCCCTTTGTACATTTTTGAATTTCTGATGAAAATTTTAATTTCTAAAAAAATAATCTATCATATCAACAAAGCAAACCTTTAAATATCATAAAGACTTTTATACATTTCAATTCTATTTTGAACAGGATAAGAAATATATCAAAGCTTCTTTGGAGATTTCATGTTAAATCTAATTATCACTTAATATGCAGAGAAGCTTTTGTTACCCTTAGAGATGTGAAATGTCTCCTAGTCTTAATTGTTAATTTTGATTAATCTTTACTATCAATTCCCCTTATATAAGGCCCATTATGGAAAACTTTAACTTATGTTCATCATTTTTCAAAGTTTTAGTATGTTTATTTGAGATTAACCTATCCATATTTCTTTTGTTTGCCTGTTTATGAGAAGCATAAAAGTGTTAAGGTGTTTTTAACAAAATTGTTGCATTCTTAAAAGTAAGATCAAAATCTCTTTCTTCTTTTTTTACAATATGGAGAGTAAGATTAGTTCAGATAACGAGTTAACTTCTAATAAATTTAATGATGTGTGCTTAATTGCATCTAAATGTAAAATAATAGCCCTAAGTCTTACAAGCCTATTAATACACATTCATCATCTCTCATAATAGCTGGCCTTCAATTTAAGACATTATATGAACCTAAAAATGTCAACTATGGGAAGAAACTTTGTTTAAGAAAGTTTCTTTAGAATCTTTACTTACGGATTTTGATGAAAACTTTGAAGTGTGCCTAAAAGTAAATAAATTCAAGAAGAAAAAATTTGAGAAGATGAAGAAAATTTTAACATCCGTAAGGATATAAGACTTAGGTATTGCAAAGAAGACATATATATATGTTACCTTATGCCTGGAAAGGTGGGTTTTTGCTATGTCGCTTTCAAATGTGGGCTTCAATTTCAAATACACTCAACCATCCTTAAATCCTCAACTTGTTAGGTTTAAAACTAAGCCAAGTTCACTCTCATGCTTGGAGTCTTTTTATTGGATTTGTATTTGAATATAATATTATAAAGGTGGTTCTAACCTTAATTTATTCAGGTTTATTAATCATTGTACGCATATTGGGACCAAAAGTGAATGATACAACTTAAGTATTAGAAGTAGATCTTGGTTATTGATGATTCCTAATTGGTTACATGATTGAAAGGACAAGTTCATTTTACTAACAAATAAGACAAGTTTGTGGAACTTTAGTATTGAATAGAGAGAACAAGATCAAAAACTCTATCACGCAAATCAAATAACATAACTATACAATTCCCTAATCAAAAGCTAGTAAACCTAACTTATCCCTTTTTCCTTAAAGGAAACTATTTTGTTAAGCAAGCTTAATCCAATAAGGGGTATCTTGTAGAAATAAGCATCTTGTTAGGTTTCTTTCCTCTTATTTTATTTTCTTTATCCTACATTGAATTTTCACTAACCCTATTACTTTTACATCCATAAGTATGAATCAGATGCTCACTAGGATAAAGAAAATCAAGGAGAAAGGCCTATTAGGTTCATTATTAAAGAGAAGAAGAAGTAGAAAGTGACTCATAGTGATGAGGTCACTTTCATTAAGTCTGTTAATAAGTGTCAATTAGGTTATGTTCTTAGTATAATTTTGAAAGCATTTTACTTGTCCTTATATGGGTTTCATTATATTTGGTACTCAATATAACTTATATTTTATTTATAGGCCTTTTTTAGCTTTTTAATGAGTAAGGAATATATTTAGATAAGTTAGAACTAAGTTATAAAAGTTTTGGCACAATTTTAGAGAAACAAAAGTTAAATATACACCCATGTTCTAATAGTATAGGACAATATAGACTTGTTTTCAACCTAGTTAAGCTTTAGTTTACTTTATTTCATATATATAAATATAATCTAAATATGGACCTATGTTTATGTTCTTTAGACCTGTGTTATTAAAATAAACCATTAAATACATGATTTAGGGAGTTACTAAGCTAACATAAGTACAATATGGAACTGTTTTGTAAATAAAAATTTTAAGATTTTGTGAATAAAAGGATAAAGAGACACAAGAGATAAAAGGATAGTTATAAGGATCTAAATTAGAATGTTATAGTATAAAAGGAGTAACTTTGGAAGAAAGAGGAGATCTTATTAAGATTCAACTAAGGAATTTAAAGACTTCAAGAATCCATGAGAATGACTTCATCTATCTTATCTTCTTTCTTGATTCTTCTTGGATTTATTCTCCTTAGTATGAATTAAATTAAGATAGATCTAAATGGGATGAACCTAAAACCATTATCTTTGATTGATTCTTTGATTTGAAGAAAGTTCTAAGTTGTCTTACATTAGTAAATTTAGTTTTGTCTATCTTTTCTTTCAATTCGATCATTCATTTCATTAGATTAAATAATAAAAGAGATTATTAGTATTATTACTTGTATTTCTCATGTGATTAACCCTCTTATTTAATAGACTATACTATAACAATAATAATAAACACATTTACCTAATAATCATTAGTATTATTTTGTTTTGGATACATCACATCACCTACATCCTTAGTGGCTTTTTACCCATATGTCTTTATCTTCTTCATTTACTTCCATTTTTTTTTCAATTCGTTGTGAAGAAAAGTGATATTGTCTTTAAGAAGGATAGTATAGGGTTAGAGATCGTTCTAGAGATGGTGACCTTAAGGGATATAAAGAGCTTAAAAAACATAAATATGGACTCCATCTACACCTTCACTGAGATGCACTTATGCAAGGTAAGTCTATTTGGTTTATTTAACTTCTTTTCTTTTTATGATTGACATTTTGATTTTTGATTTTTAGTTTTTGTTTTGTAGTAATAGTCTATAAGAAGGTCTACAAGGAGTTAGATAATCGTGTAAAGGAAAAGGAAAAGGTTAAAAGCATTAACCCTAATGGTATTCAAATATTCTGAAGCCTTTTTAGCAAGAAACATGTGACTATGAGGGAATATTTCAAGCATCTAAATAAGCTTAAAAATAAGAATTAAATGTTGAAGTACAAGGTTATATGCTTGAGGGGAATGCTCTAGGACTAACAGAGAAAAATCAAAGGATATGTTATCACAATTTTAAGTCTATCCAAAATTAAAACTAACTTGATCAGTGTTACGATGGTAGGACTTAGTGCTTATAGAAAGTTTATATAGAAGAAGTATTATACTTATCTTTTATTGATCTAGACATTGATGATGATTTTTTTGAGCTTGTGTAAACTTAGGCCAAGGAACTTGAGGAGCTTTGTAAGATTAATAACAAGGAGATCATCAATCTGATAAGTAATGAATGCCCTAACCCTACTCCTGCCAATATTGCTACTTCTAAAGACTTATCCTTATTTCGCTTACTCTATCCCTTTTTTTGTTTGTATGGATGTAGTCACATAAATAATTTAGGTACATTTATCCCTTTATTTTTATGAAATTTATTTTCCATTAATTTGATGAATATTTCTTGGATATGATGGTTTATAAAATTTAATTCTTATTGCGTTTAACTCTCTTGTCTTGAAAATTTTGGAAAAAGTTTAACAAAGAAATTTTGATCGGCCTATAAAGTCTAATTCTCTCACCTTGACCAATTTTAAAAAAATTAAATTGATAAACTTAATAGTCCTATAGAATCTTGAACTATACATTATTAAATTTTAATGAATTTAGGTAAATAAATATGATAGGCTTGTAAAGCATGATGACATGACCTCTTTCTCTCTTCAAATGAGGAGTCTCCCTGTGAGTTTTGTGGCGACTCCCCTTTCACATTGGGATCAATGCCCAAGTTTGGATTGCATCAAATTTTAATAAATTTAAGGAAATCATTTTATTAAATTTTAATTAATTTTTATAAAATTTGATAAGCTCTTAAGATCTCACTCTATCTCGACTTATTAGATTTTAGTCAATTTAAGTGAACAAATTTGAAAGGAATATAGAGGTTCGTTTTATTTTACCTCAGTAAATTTTAAAGAAATTAAGTAAATGAATTTGATAGAAATGTGGAGTATTGCTCTATCTTACATCATCAAATTTAAATGAATTTAAGTAAATTAATTTGGCATAGGCTAACTCTATCCTACCTTTTTATATTTTAATACATTTATGGCAATAAATTCGATATGTTTGTAAAGTTTCACTTTATCTTTTCTTATAAAATGTAATAAATTTAAATAAATGAATTTGTTAGGTCTAAAAAGTCTTGTTGACTCACCTTATCAAATGTTAATTAGTTTAAATAGATAAATTTAATAGGTCTCGATCTATCTCACCTTATCAAATGTTAATAAATAATCCCACCTTTTTATATTTTAATACATTTATGGCAATAAATTCGACATGTTTGTAAAGTTTCACTTTATCTTTTCTTAGAAAATGTAATAAATTTAAATAAATGAATTTGTTAGGTCTAAAAAGTCTTGTTGCCTCACCTTATCAAATTTTAATTAGTTTAAATAGATAAATTTAATAGGTCTCGATCTACCTCACCTTATCAAATGTTAATAAATTTTGAATAAATAAATTTGACATGCTAGTAGAATTTTTCCTTATCTCACCTTATGAAATTTTAATGAATTCAACTAAATAAATTTGATATATCTGTAGAGTCTTGCTACCTTATCAAAATTTAATGAATTAAAAAAATGAATTTGAAAGGCTATAAAGTCTCGCTCTATCTTGCCTTTTCCAATTTTGATGAATTTATTCATATCTCTTCAGGGGATACTTTATCTCCTACTACTCTTTTTAAGTTAGGGAGTTGAAAAGGCTCCTTATAGACTTGAAACTTTTTGGCATATAGGTTTTTATTTTTGATCTAGGTAGTTAGAGGAGGTTTCTCATAGACTTAAGACTTATTTTACCTATAGGTTTTCAATTTTGAACAAGGGAACTAAAGATGCTTTTCTTAAGGTTTTTTAACATGTAGGTTTTAAATTTTGAGGTTTAATTTATTTAGAGATCAAATATTTAACATATTATTAAAAAAATGTGTATTTAAACAAAGTAAATGAACTTAAAATTTTGTATAATGGAAATATGTCCTTAGATGAGTCATATAGTACTTCAAAGTCATTCAACTTCCCAATTTTAAAACTCTTAAGTTGGTTTACAAATTTGACATTATAGGTCCTTAGCCAGCATAATGTGAGCTTTCTTTATGAATTACATCCTTTTGAAATTTTAATTTCCTTAAAAAAATGTCACCCTTTTGAAGATTTTGGTGTCTTGTCTTCTAAGAATTTAGTTGTTTGACTCTTATTCATATGCTTCATTTTTATATGCATTTAATGTTCTTTTTTTTTTAATTATAACTAATTCTAAGCACATATGCTTTTTGTCTCCCTCTTGTTGATATATATACACCCTTCGGCTTGGTAACTTCAACTTTATAAAGAAAATGAATGTGAGGTTACATGATGTTCTATTAGTAGGAATTATTGGGATTATTCATATGCCTACAATATATCATACATCTAATTGGCCCATATACCTTTAACATCCTAAACTTTAGCCTTCAAAACATGCAATATAATTCTATTTATAACTTCAACCAATCTATTGGACTATGGATCTGCTACGGTCGCAAAGTAATGTTTGTCGTTGGAAAATTCTCTAAATGTTATTTTTTCAAATTAGGTACCATTATGCATAAAAATTACTAGAGGAGTGTAATATTTTCACATGATATTTTTCTTTAAAAAGCTTTTCGATGTCTTTTATGTCACATTGCTTAATGGATCTTCTTCAACCTAGCTTAAAAAATATTCAATCTATACTAAGAAGAATTTAAGTTGCCTTATAGTGGACAAAAATGGTACATATACATCCATTTCCCTTTGGGTAAAAGGGATCAAACTAGATACTCTGTATAATTGACCATAGGCGAATGATACAGATTGAAATACCTTTAACACTTGTCATATCGTCTTGTAAATTCTTTAGCATCCCTTCAAATTATGGGTAAAAAATACACATACCTTACATTATTATATTCTAAAGATGATGTCCCCAATGCGCTCCATATACTCCTTATATCTCAATAAAAACATATTATACTTCCACTTTTGGGATTCACCATAGGTATGAAAGAGAAAAAGTTCTCCTAATTAGGTATTTATAATTATTTACCTTCACACCTACAACAAAAGCTTTTTTAGTTTGTCTATGATATTATAGAAAATTCTCTTCTAATATGTTTTCTTATTAATTATGTTTAATATGCTTCGTTCTTTTTATTAACATTTATATGATTTATATATGATTTACTTGGATAGGTATTTTCTATATTTGTTCCTTACATTAAAAACATCTTTGAGGCACAATAACTTTGTTGTCTATAATTTTAGATATATATCAACCTTGCAATTTTATTATTGATATTTCAATTTAATATTTACATGTATTTTTTTAGTCATTTGCAGCCTTATAATTCAGTTGTTGATGTATCAATTTAATATTTTTATGTATGTTTTTAGTCATATGCCTAAATTTTTCTTATGATTTGTTAGCTTGATTCCTTCATCTTATATGTATTATTGAGCTAGTTTCTACATATGGCTTTAAATAATTTAAACCAAAATTAAGGTAGACTTAATAGATTGTGGTTAGGTTTATAGGCTTGCATAAACCTAATTCTTAATTCAGTGAAAGTAAAAGATATTAAGTATGCAAAAGAGAATTCTTAAAGTGAGTTAATGATGATTTTAATGTGCACTTACCTTAATTGTCACCCTTTTATAATTGACCACTCAACAAATAGAGTTAGATTATAATAATCTAAGTATAAGTCATTTCTATAAGGAAGTTCGATTAGTTTTTATTGAGACTCTGTATCCATATTTGGTTGAATCTTATCTTGTTTAATATTTTCCTAATAAATAAAATGAAAATACTATTTGTTAATCATCCTTGAAACATTTTAATGGGTGAGGTAATAGTAAACCTAAAAGTCAAACTTATACAAGGGAAAATGAAATCACCAATTCTAATAAAATAAAATGGGTTATATCGAATATATTAAGACAATCTCATATAGGTCCTATTATCAATCATAATAACCAATTATATAATTTAAAAAAGAAAACAAAGAGATAGATGGGACAAGGAAAGAATTTGAAACTTATAAGGTTGCTTATATTAGATGTATTTCCTTCTAAAGCCTTTGATGTTATCGTTACCAAAAATTTGACAAGTAGCTCATCTTAACCAGTTTACTGCGTAGAGAATTTGCCTAGGATTATCTAAGTAATAGTAACACCTTTACTAATAACTAATGTATTAGTTTCCTAGTTAGTTTATTGCTTCACTCTTAATTTCTAGCTTATGAATATATTTTTTGGGCATATCTTGACATATTTTGTTTTCAAATGTATGTCCTTACACATTGCTTCACTTAGCCAAGATTAATCATTTAAATAATGCAAACATTATTATAAAGTATAAGCTCCTCTAAATTGATTTGTTGTGATATTTAGTATTCATTGACACCTTAATTGATATAAAAAATCGACGATTGATTTACTTTGGAAATATGAGTAAAATAATTTTCTGCATTAATTTATGTTTAAATTTTATTTTGTTCCAATAATTTGTGTTGGAATTTTAAATTCCAATTTCAAAATTTATTAATTTCTAATTTTAAAATTTAAAGGTAAGAAAAATTAAAATTTAATCATAAATAAAGATAATAAACTAGTCTAATAAATGACTCTTATTAATGTAGGTTAGGTACTTAATAGCCCTGTAATGGGGTCAATAAGATTACTACAAATAATTGCTAGGTCTTTTTTTGCCTTTCTAATTAAGTTCACGAAGATAAGAAAACCTCAAATCCATTAGGATTTTTATCCTTTGAAAGGTGTAAAAAGACCTTGTTAAGATCATTTGAAGAAACTTTCATAAGGACAATTAGAATTTTCAACTACTTGTTCAAAAGGTTGAGGAGCTTACTCAAAGCATTTATTAGTTTGCTCATATAGAAATGGAGACAAAATAGATAATTTTTTAGATTATCTCCTTCTATACAAGTTTATGTTAATCATAGGCCGATCAATAAAGTTTCTTATTGTTGATTGCGAAACAACTACTAGTTTTACGCTCAAAACTGCAAGTATACGGGTCGTGACTTATAGTAAAAAGTGGATATCGATTCCACAAGGATTGTGCTTAGGCACCACTTAATTTAGATTGGTATTTGTTTAAGAACCAATTTTAATGAATATAAATTGAAAAATTAAACTAAAACAAATAACTAACAATGAACAATTAATAATGCAAAAGTGCAGAAACTTGGAATTCAAGATTTTAACAAATAGAGATCATTTTTTCTCTATCTTATCTCCCTCCTATTTTGTTAATTAAATTGTGCCTCACTTAAGATGTCTTAATGTATTAACTACCCTCTCGCAAGGTGTAATTAATTGTCCCTAGTCAAATTAAATGGAGATGGTTAAGCAATCTCTCAATATACAAAATCAATCCACCCATTCAACTAGTTTTGAAGTTATCTATAGGTAATCAACTAATTAGCCAAGATCTCTCTAACTAATCAATTAACTTGATGCATGTAGGGCTACAGAGTGCCCATTCTCATTGTACAACCCTACACAAATTACGCAACACAATTTCTCAATTTATTATAAGGTATAAGTTTAACATACATCAAAAACTTCATTCATTCAAATCAACAAAAAAGGAGTTCAACAATTAGTTCAAAAGTAATATCTACAAATAAATCAGCCACTCATAATGTCATTAACATCCCCAATAATCAAAGAATCCATAATACAAATTCTAGAAGAGAAAAACAAAATAAAACTAGATGAAGTAAACTCCTCTTTTTTGCCTGAATCTTGAAAATCCGGCGTTGGTATGTTCTCTGCCTAATTTTAAATGAAAAACCTTGATTCTCTACCTCTCTCAAGACTCTAAACCTGTGTTTTTACTCAAGGAGCAAGTCTCCATCGATGCTCTCGTCATTCACATCCCATGATCATGGAAATTGACATGAATCCTATGATCGTGGGTTCTTGTGTTATAAATCCTCCACTTCTCTTCTCCTCTCTTGGTTTCTAGCTCAATCGTAAAGATGGCCACTCTCCATTCCTACATCAAATGATCAATTCTTACCCTAATTCAACATCAAACATAAAAGAATAACCATGAAGATCAAACTAAACAAAAACATACAAAATAAATACTAAAACACAACAATAATAACCTATCATGCAAGAAACACATGTCAAATACTTAGAAAAACACACACTAATGCATAACTATTAGTTATATGTTTTAACATGTCGTATTGGAGCAGTTGTATGATTGTATAAATTTGAGTGGAGATTTTCTAATTTATCCATGAGGAAAGTAAAGAAACTGATTTGTTTTTCTTGAATAAATTGCATATATAAGACTTGGATTGGTTTCTATTTGAGTATTATATGGAAAATAGGTAGAAAAATCCATTTTAATGAGTTTCCCACTAAAACAATGAAAATTTGATGATATATTACTAAAAATACTAGTCAAATGTCACCTATTTCTATGAATATATAGAAAATAGGATATGGGAGTCTCCTACATGAAAAATAAGCATTAGATGGTAAGGAGCCACATTAACATCTAGCCCCACATGTAGACAACTAACACATAAAGGCTTGAAATGCATGACTCATACTTATATGTCACACAATTGCCATAAGGGTAAGGGCTCATGCTTGTGCATTTAGTGCATGCAATATGCATATTAGAAGGTTGTAAGCATGTCTTTTGTGTAATGAAACACGAGGGTCTATGCATATCATTGCACATTATGCGTGTCTGCCACACATGCCACACGTAATTGATTTTGCATATGGTATGGTGGGTTAATCTTGTAGTGCACAATGCTAACATCAACATACTGATGTCAATACAATATAAGACAAAACCCTTAAATTTTTAAAATTTACAAAAACATCATTCAAGTTATTTTAAATCATTTTTTGGGATCATATAGGTTCATAAAGTTGAATTTTAAAATTTTTAGATCATTATATAGTTAATATTTAAGGTTTAATTTTATAAGAGTTTAAATAAAGTTTTAAAAGCTATAATTGAATCAATTTTCAAACAATTGACTTGAAATAAAAGGAGATAAATATTATTTATTATCTCATGTGATCAATCTATTATTATATATTGATTGACATATCAATTTTTAAGAATTATTTTTTGTGAATTCTCAAATGAAGGTTGTTGATAATGTTTTTTAACACTGTTATATGATAATGAGCAAATGCATCAAGATATTGCATTATCTAGCGGTAAGTTAATCATAGGTTTATGCCCATATAGGAAAATGTGAGGATGATATATGAGTGCATTCCTTATACTTGTGAAACTTTTTGAATGCTAATAAGAATGTAGTCACCATAATGGTCTTTTAAGTTAGTATTTGAACTATTTTATGAACAAACTGGGGGATGTCTCTAATTTTATATTTGGTTATTATATCTATATAAGTTAACCTTATATTAAATTTTGAGAACTAGATAAAGGTATATGGTGGGGGATAGCTATTGGTTGAGTGATCTATACACACACAGGTGGTAGAATCAGAAGAGTTGATAGTTTGTACTTTGATTGCTTTTATAGGAGATCTTATCCTTATATATTATATATTCTACTCATAAATGTTTCATGATATATTATATAAAATGCTCAAGAAATATAATATTCATGGCTTTTGGCATCGTTGTTATCTTGCATTTGTGCTGATAATAAATATTATTTATTTTGTAGTCACCTTTTCTTTAGATAACAACACTATCATAATTGAAATGCTTATTAGTTTCAATTTAAAGAAATGGAAGTAGGATGTGGAGTTTGCTTTATAGATAGCTAATTTTAATATGGCTATAATCATGGATAAGTTCCCTTATCTAATATAAAGGTTGATAAGGTGGATTATGCTACCTAAGAGTGGTTAAATGGGATCTATTATTTGACCATAAAGAGGTCCATACTTAACCATCTGCTAAGTAGACTTCATGAGAATAATATAACTAAAGATTTTCTCAAAAATGTGTCTTAGGGTTACAAATTATCATTTGATAATAAGATTGGTACTATCTTGAAAAATTATATTTTTTGAGATACACATGGGGTAGAAGTGAGGGAATATATTATTTGGATGGTCTACCTCTATAGTAAGCTAAAAGCCTTGAATATTGTTATTCTTAATGCCTATAATATGCATTAAGGTTTGAATACTTTTCCTTTCAAGTTTGATATTCTTATCAGCATTTACAGTTCTTAAGATGAAGCTTGGGACATAAATTTCTTGATCACCTATTATATTATGGAAGAGGAAAAGCTAAGGAACTAATTTTTACCAAAGGAAAAGTAAAGGTCATACCCAAAACGTTTAAAGGTAAGGCTTCTGAAATCCCTCCACCTAAAGAACTGGGTCAGACTAGAACTATGAGGAGCCCTATAGGTATCATGAAGGGTGTGCAATTTTTCTTTTATGAAAATAAAGGACACAAAACATAAGATTTCTTAAAATATAAAACCTAGAAAGAGAAACAAAATTTATCAGTTAACTCTTTTGCTTGTATTATTGATGAATCTAACATTATCATACCCTTATTAAGTTCCAAGTGGCTAGATAATGGGGTTTTTAATGATGTTACCTCCATCATGTAGGGATTCATATCAAGTAGATAGACAATTAAAGATGAGTCTAAATTAATGGTGTGTAACAATAAAGAAGTTGATGTTGTCTTTGTTAGAGTTATTTTTTTGAATTTTGGCACTTGATTTAAACTTATTATATATGATACTTTCTATATACCTTCTTTTATATGAAACTTAATTTTGTGTCTGTTTTAGACAAAAAAAATTCTATCAATTTGTAATATGAAATTCCAGTATCGCATAACATATTAGGCCATATCTCTAAAGACATAGTTGAAAGATTATGATAACATTCTTTCAACTCTTGATTGTAATGATTTAAAGACATGTATTAATTGTTATAGAGGTAAGTTAACTAATTTTTTTTTAAAAAAGAGGTCAACTTATAATTATTATTTATTGAATTTTTTTGGAAGATGAAAAAATTTTATTGAAACTTTAGCAAAAGCTATGACATCATTGCCATATAGTATTTTTACATACAAATATTAGTTCAACACAAAACACCTGAGATCTTAATTACAAAATTCACATATTCCATTTGATCTTCATACCTGGTGTGATTTTTCTTTGTGCTTTTCTTTCTAGCTTAATCTCTTTAATCTAGTTTATATTGTTGTCAACTAGTTGATATTTCCTAATAGCTTTCTCTTTATATATTATGTTGTTTCTTTCTTTCCATATTGTATAAATAGTTAAAGTGAAAGTAGTTTTGAGCAGCTTACCATTTTTCTTAAGTTCCTTAACCTTTTTGGTAACTCATTCTACAACTCCATTCCAATCATATGCTTGACATTTCACCATTAAGAGATGCAACATTCTATTTCAAAACATTTTAGAGAACCTGTAATTGAAAAAAATTTGATTCCTATTTTCCTCCTCTTTTTTGCATAGGACATAATAAGATCAAAGGAGCCAAACCACCTATCTTTAGCTCTAATCCTATTTATTTATAACTATCTAGTTAATTAGTGAAGCTTTAGGATTTAATGTATGTTTTCATATTAGCCATAACATGGTACAATGTGATGGTTAGTTCTGTAAATCTTGTAACAAGACTTAGTTTTGAAATGATCATTGGAGTTAGCTATCCAAATGATTTTTTCTTCTTTGTGCACTTAAAGAATTTGAGGAACGTAATTAGATTATGTAGAGGAGCCTCTAATGTTACGATGCCAAACCCCATATAGTATGAGTAAAGAGATAGCATCTAAGGGAATTCGATTCCTTAGATGTAGGAGATCATTTATGATGAATAAAGGATTGTGTTCATTCCAGTTATCATACCAAAACCAAACTTTTCCCCATTCCATAACATATGCTTGATCTAAGGGTATAAATGGTTTCTCAGCTTTAACATATATGAGAAGTACCAAGAGTGATCCCTATTAGTTTTTAGCTACCACAAATTCTAGTTTTTTAGATAAATTTCATTGATCTATTTGATCCGAACTGCTCTTTTATCATTATATAATCTCCAAATCCTTTTACTTAAGAGGAATCTTTGCATAAGAGAGATGGGGATGATTCCAGTCCTCCAATCTTCTTTGGAACAGATATCTCATCCCATTTAACTTTTGTCTCATTAGAGTGTTATGCTTCACTAGACTATAAGAGCACTTTGATACACTTTTCAAGCTCTTTGATGCCTCTCTTAGGAAGAATTATATGAGCACTCCAATTCACTTTTATACTGTTTAAGAAATAATTGATGAGAGTAGGTCTAACTATAAAGGTAAAAACTTATTTTGCCAAGCATTGATTGTTGCCTTGTATGCTTTAATCAAAGGAATGCAATCTCTAAATTTTGGTTTAATAGTAGAAATAGTGATGCCAAGATATTTTATTGAATTCTATATCTAGTTCTTCTGCTCAATTTAGATTGATTCCTCACATAAAAAGAAATAAACATGTTGCTTTGGCTAATATTGACCTTTAAACTAAAGCAAGTTAAGAATAACTCCAGAATACCCAATATTATCTTAATGGATTGTAAATCAACATCAAATAACAACATAAGATCACTAGGAAAGGTCAAACAAGTGATTCTAAATTCTTTACATCTATTATGGTATTGAAACATGCCATTACAGGAGATCAATTTATTGAGTATCTTAAATAGTGCGTCCATAGCTAGAGTGATTTAATGAAAATTATTCATACTAATATCTTTAGCCCTGTTCATTTAATATATATAATTCTAGATATTTTCTAACTTTCATTGATGATTATTCACATTATGGTTATATGCTTTTAATTAAGAAAAGTTTGAAGTTATTGATAGATTTAAGATCTTAAAGACTGAGGTTCAGAATCAATTGCTAAAATTGATCAAGATTGTTAGATCTAATAATGGAGATGAGCATTATAAGAAGTATTGAGTTTTAAGAGAAGAAAAATTTTCATTTTTCAAACATTTAGAATCATGTGGAATAATGGCTCAGTTTACTATATCAAGTAATCTTAAACATAATAGTGTGGTTGAAGAGCAAAAATGCACCCTAAAAAATATGATGAGAAGCATACAAAATAGGTCTAACTTTCCAAATTACCTTTAGAGCGAAACTATTAAGACTATTTTATATATTCTTATTAGATTCCCAAATAAATTAATACCAAAGACACCTTTAAAACTCTGAAAAAGGTGGAAACTGAGCCTCACTTATCTTTGTATATAAGGCTTCTCTATTGAGGTCCACTTATATAATCCTAATGAAGATAAACTGGATTCTTATTCCACTTGTTGCTATTTTATAGGTTATCCTGACCATTTTAAAGGCTATAACTTTTATTCTAGAGAGGGAGGATCTAGAATTATGGAATCACAAATAACCAAGTTTTTAGAATATGATTTCTATGATGAAATTGGTCCTTCTCACATTTTAGATGATGTTAGATTTAGTATAACTATTATTTGATATTCTTCACCCATTCTGTTTGGTTAGTGGATATTAGGTCTAGTGCCCTTCTAACATAGAAATATGAACCAATATGGGATAAAGTAAGGTTCCTATGGCATAGGATTAATAAGTTCAATTAAGGAGATTCATTACGATGAGGAGACCTATTATATCATCTGGTTACATAGTCAATTTGAGTAAAATGACTATAATATACGGCTTGTTATAGATCTAGTTACTTTTTCAAATACTTTCTAGTCCTTCTGCAAAGTTATAATGGAATGTAATGAGAAATGAAATGATGTCCAAGGGGTATAATCAGGTACGAGAGCTTGTAGATTTGCTTTAAAATTATAAGCCTATTAACTGCAAATGGGTTTATAAGACCAAAAAGGACTCCCAAGGTAAAGTTTAATATTTTAAAGCCAGACTAATGGGGCTTCATTCAAGGAGAAGGAAAAGACTTTAATTTCATCTTTTCTCCTGTGTTGTCTAAAGATCCATTTAAAGTATTTATAACAATGGTAACTTATTATGAGATAGATTTACATCAAATGGATTTCAAAAGCACTTTCCTAAATGGAGACTTTTATGAGAAGTTCAATATGGAGCAGTCTAAAGGATTCTAGCATTAAAAAAATTCATATGGTTTATAATGGAAGTCATTATGCAAATTGAAATAGGATTATGGAAAGTGATACTTGGAGTTTGATTAGATCATTAGCTGACTTGGTTTTATAAAGACTAAAGTTTAAAGATACATATACTACAAGGCAAGGGGGAGTAAGATTATTATTCTAGTTTTGCATATGGATGATATCTTACTTGTTTCAAATGACTTTGGTTATGTTACATGAAGTTAAACAAGTATTAACCAATCATTTTGATAAAAAGGACCTTGCTAAAGCATTTTTTTCCTTGGTATTTACAATCACTAAGATAGATCTCAAAACTTATTACATTCTCACAAAAGGCAATACATGCTTAATTTTAATATAGAGAATTGTAAATCTTGTGTAGAACTATTCTCTACAAAAAGAGAATATCTTTCGCATAGTGTCGAAAGAATAAAGTGAAAAAGGAGGTTGTGAAGAATGATCCTTAATCTAGTGTTGTTAGCAGCCTAATTTATACTTAGGTATTCACTAAATAGGACATTGCATTCTTTGTTAGCATATTAGCTGGATATTTATATAACCCAGATATATATCACTGAAATGCAATCAAACAGGTTTAAGATATCTATAGGGAGCAAAGTATTATATGTTGATATACAGAGAAATTAAGAGTTTAGACCTGATTGGTTATACAAATTTAGATTTTTTTAATGTCTAATTGTTAAGAAGTCCACAGCAAATTACTTCTCATGCTAGTAGATGATGCAATTTCATGGAAAAGCATCAAGTAGACACTTGTGACCACTTTAACTTTGCATGTATATTTTATTAAATGTTATAAGGCTACTTTATAGGCAATTTGGTTAATAAACTTGATTTCTAAATTATCTATGTATAATGTAGTAACTAAACCCATCTAAATATATTATGATAAAATTTCCATTTTGACTTTAATAATAAGAACAAGAATTTCACAAGGTTTAAGCATTTAGGGGTCAACTATTTGACCATTAAAGAGCTTATACAAATTGGTGACATTATGGAGGAGCAAATTTTGACTAAGTACATCCTAGTTCATTTGCTAATTAAGGATCTTTGCCCTATCATTTTTTAGAGACATATCTACAACATGGGTTTTTCGAAGTCACCTAACACTGTTAGTTAGGAATTATTGTATTTCTTTACTCTTAATATAATTGTGTTTTTTATGTGTTATAACAACGTTGATTATTTACATATGTTGATCATCGTGATTTTATTCTTAGTCATATAAATTGTTATGAAATGTCATAATATAGGTATCGTCATTATTTTCCACACTTTATTATCCCATTCAAGTTAGGAGGGTTATTAGATATGTGAGATTGTATTGGATCTATGTAGTATATCATATATGTTTTTAATACCTTCTGATATTAAAAGCCATACATGATCAAACGATAGTCTTTTGTTATCTCTAAATCAAATTGGTATTAAAGGTGTATCAATTTAGGTTCCATTCTTTTGCCTTTATTATTTTTCTTTATAATAAATATAATATTTAATATTTATCTAAGGAGGTGAATGTTGGAATTTTAAATTCCCATTTGGACATTTATTAGTTACTAATTTTGAAAATTAATGCTAAGAAGAATTAAACTTTGATCTAGAATAAAAATAATAAAGTAGTATAACAAAGGATCACTTAAATTGTTTTAAGTCCAATGATAAAAAATGACATCTTATTAGTGTGGCTAAGGTACTTAATGGGTCTATCAAAAAGTCCTAATAATGCTACTATAAATAGTTGTTAAGTCTCATGCTATCTGATTAAGTAAGTTTATAAAAGCAAAGAAACCTTTGACCCATTAGGAGTTTTATACTTCAAGAAAGGCACAGCAAACTTTATTGGGATAATTTAAAGCAAATTTTGTTAAGGACATTGAAAGTTTCAGTAACTTATAGATAGAAAAGCTAGAGTACTGAATGAATATTCTGCAGCACACACTATGTGCTTAAGCTATCTTATTATATATATAGGATATAATACAATTTAATAGGACAAAAGAATTATAACAGAATGAGAGAGACACACATATAAAGAAAGCGAAGAGGATACAAAATATTACAACTGTACATGATTATATAAATAATACAATCTGTTATGCTCTAACTTTCCCCCTCAAATGAGAGGGTGTGATGGACAGTCCAAGTTTGTTTCTTAAGAGTAGAAATTGAGAGCGAGTCAATGCTTTGGTTAAACAATCAGCTAAGGAACATATCTGATAGCAACGCATCCAGACAATACTAAATCTCAAATAAAGTGAACATTAATCTCTATATGTTTACTGTGGGCACATTGAACATGTATTGGCAGCTAGTGCTCCTGCATTTAGATTATGACACCACATGATAGAGGATCATCGGAGGAAAAAACAAAGCTCAAATAATAATGAACTTAACCATTTAACCTCAGCAACTCCATCAACAAGTGCACTATATTCAGATTTTGTACTTGGCCAAGAGCCTACTCATTGCTTCCGTGAAGACCACAACATTAATATACCTCCAAGATACACACATAATCCTGCCATTGATTTTCGATCATCTACATCTATAGCCCAGTTTGCATCTGGATAGGCAATCAGCTGAAGTGAAGAAAATGGTTTTAGATGAAGTCCATATCTATAGGTGCCTTTAAGATAAGGTAAAATACGATTAGCAGCTTGAAAAATGGGTGGCTGTTGGCCGAGACAAAAATTGACTAAGTTTATTTACAGAGAATGCAATATCTAGACGAGTAGTTGTTAAGTATTGAAGAGAGCCCATAGCTTGACGATACATACTAGGATCTGACATAAGTTCTCCATCAGTCAATGAAAATTGTCGATCAGTAACCATTAGAGTAGGCATAGGCACACAATCCAACATGTTGAATTTCTTTAACAAGTTGAGAATATACTTTCTTTGATTCAGGTATATACCTAAACTATCTCTATAAATTTCAAGTCTAAGAAAATGATATAGGGGTCTTAAATCCTTAAGAGGGATAGTGCATTCAATCTCTGTACAAAGGATTTCAGATATGCAGAATTATTTCTAGTGATCAGAATGTCATCAACATAAATCAACTCAAACATAGTAAGATTACTCGTTTGAAGCAAAGATAGAAAGATATCACTCTTGGCATTTTTAAAGCCCCATTGTAGTAAGGTGAGATGTAAGCGATCAAACTAGGCTTGAGGTGCCTGCTTTAAACCATAAATAGCTTTAACTAACTTACAGAAATGATTAGGTCATCACTGATCAAGAAATTCTTCAGGTTGTCGCATATAGACATCTTCTTGGAGAAAACTATTAAGAAATGCGTTATTGACATCAAGTTACAGTATTTCCCATTTAAAGGTAAGAACAATTGTTAGTACGACATGGATAGTGGTAGGTTTGACCACAGGACTAAACATTTCACCATAATCAACTCTAGTAACCTATTGAAAATCCTTCGTGACCAACCGAGCTTTGTGTTTCAGAATAGATCCATCAACTTTAAACTTAGTTTTGAACATCCATTTACAATCAACTAGTTGCTGAGTTCCATTTTATGGAACCAAAATCTATGTTTTATTTTGTTGTAAGGCATTGAATTCATCTATCATTGCTTGCCACAAGTGAGAAGACACAAGTGCATCTTTTATTGAAACAGATTCAGCTATTCGTGACAAAGAAGTTGGATCTTCTGAATGAAGAAGGTCAATGAAGGGATATTTAGGCTTGAAAATGCCATCCTTGGCCCTTGTTTTCATTGGGTGTTTATTTAGTTGGTATAACGGAGACACTTAAGCCCCTGAAGAGAAATAATCATCGGGCTTGTTTGTTGAAGAAAAATCCGTTGGATCAATAACAGGAGAAATATCCCAAGACCAAAAATTGTTCCCAAATGAAGCACCAGAATAAACAGGTGAAGCATCAAGAATAGTCACTTCTTATCTTTAAGGTGAGGCAAAATGTACAGACAAGTTTGAGGGGTGAATTAGAAGTGACACTGCACCATTTGTTTAAGATGATTTAACTCAACGATTCATAAATCTTATGGCAAAAGGAAATAAAGAAGGATCAAATACAATAAGTCGCGACACAAAAATTTTTCCAAAGGCACTCAAGCATTTATGGCCTTTCTATTGAGATGCAATCCCAAGGTAGACACATCGTTGACTGTGAAACTGAAACTTATGATTGTTGTATGGTTTTAGGTGTGGGTAGTAAGTGCATCCAAAAGGCTGTATAATCTTATAATCTAGTTTTGTTTTAAATAATCTAAACAAAGGTGACATGCCTTCCAAAACAGGTATAGGAAATCTATTAATTTGATAACAGCAACCTGAAAAGCATCAACCTATTAAACAAGTGGCATTCTTACTTGTGCTAATAAGGTTAGACCTGTTTCCACTATGTGTCTGCGCTTTCTCTTTGCACGTCCATTTTGAGGAGAAGTGTATGGATAGGTAAATCTGAGGTTAATGCCAGTAGCTTGTGCAACAAGTATAAAAGGCTTATATTTTGAGCCATTATCACACTGGACTACTTTTATGAGTGTATTGAATTGATTTTCAACTGAGGCTCGAAAATGATTAAAAGCATTAACAACCTCGCCTTTGTGTTTTAATGGATAAAACCAAGTATATCGACTAAAATAATCCAAAAAATGAATGTAATACCGATGACCACTTATAGATTGAATAGGAGAGGGTCCCCATAAATCAGTATGGATCAGTTCCAAAGGTGTAGAAGCATGTGAAACAGAATTAGGAAAAGGTAATTGTTTTGATTTCCGAAATTGACAAGCCTCGCATACATATTTTTCATTGACTGGAAAATTCACATTACATTTATTCATAATTTGTTTCAAAACTCTATGATTTGGATGTCCTAACTTGTGATGCCATCTGATAAAATCATCCTTTGTTTTAGTAAACTGTGCAACGTGAATTTGGGGCTAAAAATTAATCTTACTATCTATGGGGTACATTCCTTTGTTTCAGTAAAGCAAGGAAGCTTGAGCTTTAACCACTAATTTCACAACTATTGCATTGTACTCGGTATTAATTCCACTCAGAGAATGAAGTATAAGATCTTCGGTGTCTACAAATACACCGGTAAGAGTAAGTTGATCTACAATGTTCTGCATCTTAGTAAGATCTTTCTCCATTTTCATACTGTTTTTACGAGTTTGATGAAGCTTCGTCTAGTAAACCATTATACGAGCTTTAGTCAACGCACAAGAAAGTGCACGTGCTCCACTCCACAAATCTTGAGCTATTTGAAAATGGAGGAGTTGAGCGCCGATGTCCTAAGTCATAGTGTTTCTCAACCATCCCACAAGCAAGTGATCAATGGAGTATCAATCCTCTAAGTCGGGATTCACTTTGGTCCCTACAGCATCAGGGGTGAGACGAGGTGGGACACAAGCTGTGCCATCAATATGAGATTTTAATTTTTTGCCCTAAATCAGAGGCAATACCACAGATTCCCAAACCAAATAATTGTTGT
>JANZXP010000004.1:25603025-25623001 GCA_027576715.1 Erythroxylum flavicans | reverse complement strand
TCTTGGGTTCCACCAGTGAGATGAAGGCTGAATTGCTCATATGTTCATATGTTTTCCTCCTTGTTCTTAAACCATCATTCAAGCTACCAATTACTTGCTCTATAGGATGATTCTTTGCTTTTGCCCATGTTTTAGTGCTAGGTACATGATCTTCTTCATCTAACTTTTCTTCTTCAATGTTGGATTCTATTTCTTCAACTCCATTGCCTAAATTTCCTGCATCATCATCAAAACAAACCTTTCTCAGGGGTGAAATCATATCATCGAATTTAACATGAATATTCTCTTTAACACACTTAGTTCTATTATTATAAACTCTAAATGCCTTACTAATTAGTGAGTAACTTAGAAACACACCTACATCAGATTTTGAATCAAAATTTCCTAAGTTGTTCTTTCCATTATTATAAATAAACACTTTACAACCAAGAGGATGAAAATATGATATATTTGGTTTCTTACCTTTCCATAACTCATATGGTGTCTTGTTCTTGTCTCTTCTTAGATGCACTCTATTGATGACATAACATGAGGTATTGATTGCCTCCGCCTAAAATGATTTAGGTAGATTATATTTATTCAACATTGTTCTACTCATTTCTTCAAGTGAACGATTCGTTCTTTCTACTACACCATTTTGTTGTGGAGTTCTTGGTGATGAGAATTTATGCTCCACTCCATATTTGTCACAAAGTCTTTCGAATGACTCACAATTAAACTCACCTCCATGATCAGTTCTTATTGCAACTATTGTCAAGTCCTTTTCATTTTGAACCAACCTTTGTTGTTGTCTCCAAATGTGACAAATCCTTGATTCTTTGGTTTGATTTCTACAAATAAGTCTTGTCTCCACTCATATGCCTTGAACATCCGCTATCAATGTACCATGTGCTTGATGGATTTTCATTCCTTACTTGTATCTACAAAAGAGACATTCTTTCTTCTTATTGGTACGCAAGCCATTTTAGGCCCATTTTGGTTAGTCATATAAACCATATTAGGAAGTTTAGTTCCTTTTACCACCTAAACTTTCTTCACATTAATACATCTCCTATTATTTTTGCATGCAATTTCCATATGACCATCTCTTAAGCATTTAGCACATTTAGCAACTTCTCCATCTTTAGTAAATTTAGAAATCAAAGAACAATCTCTATCAAAGGGTTCATACCCTAAACCATGCTTAGAAATTGAATATCTTTGTAAAGACAACATCTTTTCAAATTTATCATTTCCATTTGCAAACTTTCCAACCATGTACGAAAACTCTCTTCTAAGTTTATCAAGTTCACAAGTCAAGTTTTCTTTTTTAACATTGCATGTAGAGTGATCTTTCTTAATGCATTCTAAGTCATCAATTGTTTCAAGGAAATCATTATTTTTAGCTTCAAGATCTCTCAACCTCTTTCTCAATTTCTTGTTGATTTTAATAGCTTCATCAAAATCAATTTGTAATGCAATAAATGAACCTCTAAGATCTTGATCAATGATCATTACCTGCAAGGAACTTTTTGCCATAAGAGCCTAGTTGCTCTCATCATTGCTTAGGTATGCTTCCTCATCATTACTCCAAGTGGCTACAAGACTAGCTTTCTTCTTTCCTTTGTCATACTTATCATTTTTCTGAGATTTTGAGAAAAAGGATGAGCTTTTGCACTCTCTAGCATGATGTTCTCTTTTTATACATTTCTAGCACTCTTCATTGCTCTTCTTTTCTTCATAGCTTTTGGTCCTTCTCTCCCTGGTGTTCTTCTTTCTTTCATCATTTCTTCCACCACGTAATTCCTTTTTTCTATTTTTGAGTAGACCTTTGAACATTATCAAATTTCTAGCATAAAGTGCTAGTTCTTCATCATCTTCTTCTTCATCTAACTCTCATCACTTTCATCAAGAGAAGAAACATTAGCTTTTAAAGCAATTGACTTTTGTGACTTACCCCTTCCTCCTCTTGATTTGAGAATGATCTCATAGTTTATAAGTGATCCCATCAAAGCATTGAATTCTAATTTGTTGAGATCTTTGGATTCCGTAATGACTGTCACTTGTGAGTCCTATTCTTTTGGCGATGAATGAAGAATCTTTTTCACCTTCTCACTGTCCGTCATGTGCTTTCCAAGGTTGCCTAATCCAGTGATAATTTCTGCAAAACGATTAAGCATAGTGGAAATAGACTCACCTTCCTTTATGACAAACATTTCATAGTCATGGAGAAGCATGTTGATCTTTGTTTCTCGAACTTGGTTGGTTCCTTCGTGAGTGATGCGTAGTCTCTCCCACATTTCTTGAGCACTAGTGCAAGAGTTTACTCTATTTCTCTCCTCAACGGTGAGAGCACAATATATCAACTTCATGGCTTTTGCGTTGATGTAGGTTTTCTTCCAATCATTGTCATCATATTCCAACTCTGTCTTTACCTCAACATTTTCATTCAATGGAACGTGTGGACCGAAGATTATGATCTTCCAATACTCCACTCCCTCACTTATTATGTGGTACTTCATAGGATTTTTCTAAGACGAATAATTAGTACCATTAAAAAGAAGAGGGCGATTATTTGTGTTACCTTCTTCTGCTATGTTGTTGTGTGTCAAATTCAGTGCCATCCTTGGATCTTTAACCTGCTCTGATACCAATTGAAAATGATCTAAAAGGGGGGTCGAATAGATTTTTTAAATTTTTCGTGAAGTGCTACAAATTAGAGAATTAAAACACACAAAACAAATAAAATAAATCAAAATGTAAAAGAGTAGAGAAGAGGGGCAAACACAATGTTTATAGAGGTTCGGTGCTAAGTCCTACGTCCTCTACCTAAGCTCCCACTTAGGATTTTTTCAAAGCTCTTTACTAAACACTTTTTAGTTCAGTGTGAACTCCTCCAATCAACTTGACTTCCGGCTCAAGCTACACCTTACAGATGATTTGTTTTCTCGGCATAAATCCTACCTCTCAAGCGATTCTTCTCTAATCACTTAGCTCACAATAATAACAATGATAGAAATGAAGTAGTAAAGCTCAGTACAGCTGAATACAATTTGAATATGCTAAGAAGTAAATTGAGAGCAATGTGAGGATAATTTTGAACTATAGCAAGTATGCTTCACTTTGGACTTGTGTAATCAATCCTCTAAAGTAAAAATCCTTTATTTGCAGGCTTCAAGACGTTTATAGACATTGTAGAACTCTTCTAGCCATTGTAGAACGCTCCTAGCTGTTGTATGAATATTTTCTCCCATATGAAATCAATTGACAAAGTCAAATTTTGTTCAGCTATAACTGATAGTCGACTAGTCAGTATGTAATAGTCGACTAGTACATTATAGTCAACTTGTCTTCCAAGTGTTAGTCGACTAGCACAAACATTTTTTATGAATCTTTCAGCTCCACTCTTCGAATAGTCGACTAATAGCATGATAGTCAATTAGTCCATTTATCCAACTAACAAGTTTGATTGATGATAGTTGACTTACAATATGAAAGTCGACTTGTCCAGTTCTCCAACTGACAGATCTCATAAAATCTCCAATCTTTGATTGTTAAGATACATATTTAAATTCTTCAAGCAAGATCTTCTCATGACTTCCACGTTGTTTAAATCTGATACTTATTATTATAATCTTGATCTTCATAAATCGACTTATCAATTTTCATTCTGACTTGTAATTCATCAACAACATGATAGTCAACTGGTGACAGCATTAGTCGACTAGTGTTCCATCATCTTCATTTTAACCTGAAATTATTTCTTAACCATTTCTTTAAGTTTTATTATTATCAAAATATAGAAGGATTTAATTTGTCAACCTCCATTGGTCTAACAGAATTTCTTCTTGAGATTCAGGTTGATCACCATATACTTCATTCAAATCCTCATTTCGCTTCTTTTGTTGCACTTGCCTTAATGACTCCAATATTTTTTGACGGACATCATGATAAACCTTTTTACAAGAACTTATTTGACTAGATACACCAGCAAGATGTTTTTTCATCCTATTTATGCCACCTCCTCTAAAAACCAATGAGCAATATAGACAAGTAAATAAATTAGTAGCGCCCTCTTTATGCAAAGCAAAATGCTCCCATGCAGGATTGGTTTTTCGAAGATGTGGATTAACTGAGTTCGTTGTAGATTGATGTCCGAATGATTGTGTGTTAGGATTAAGAGTACTCAAATCATTTGGAGTACTAATCTCATTAGGAATATTCATGTTTCTAAATTCTGAACTTCCTATAAAAATTACACAAAATTTTATAATGTCATATTCATGTATAGCATTAAATCTCTCTAATCACAAATTTTTTAGCAAGACCACTAACTAGATAATAGATTATGTACCAAACTTGCTTTTATATAGGTAAGTTACTCACAACAAGCTATTAGGTGATACAAATTATAGCAAGTAAATTATTACATCTAATAATCTAATTAAGACATAACTAGAAGATACCAAAAAAGAAAAAAATATGCGATTTTAAAAAAACTTGTCCATAATTAGAATTAAACAAATTCCTTAATTAGAATTAAACAAAGAATGACCAAACTTGGACCATAATTTAAAAAAAAGTTATTAGATAAAGGCATAAAGCAACAAAATTTGCTAAATTTACATAGAACTTTAGATAGTACCATAGTTCATAATTCATATTAATAATTAATTTTAATTAATTAAACACATAATATTAAATTAAATTATTCATACTTCGAAGTTGTACTGCCTGCATGCCTTTTAACAAGAGATACAGAGATAAAGATGTAGTCGTATTGTACACTTACCAATTAATCAACAAAACTCATAAGGTGGAATTTTGACTGATGGCTATTCACAGTTGCGACCGGAGAGCGAGAAATAGATGAAGAAACTGAAAGAGAGAGAGAGAGCGAGATAGAGAAGCAGAAATAAGGACAACATTATAACTACAGAGGCCTATCAAAAAATTTTCTTAGACGGATAACCAGTAAACTGTATACCTTGCTTTCATCTTCATCAACTCCGTGCAGTAGATTAACAGATCCAAATGGAATTCCTGCAATAAGTCAGGCTTTACAATAGTAATAGTAAGGGAGAAATTTTTGAAGTTGAAAAGACTGCATTCAGAACATATGGATCTTGTAGCTGCTAGAAACAAAGATGCTGGCAGTAGAAATGAGAACAAGATCAAAACCATACAAGGTTTCCCAATTCTTCTCTTTGCAACCACAAGACATCGGAAGTTAACACTTAACAGTTCCTTTTTTTACACCCCCCCCCCCAGTGCGGCGTTTTGTCTTCTTAATAATATAGTTGTAAAAGTTTTAATTTTTAAAGGAAAACTCTTCATTTTAAATGAACCGGCCGGTCTTTTCTTTCACCGGTTTAGCGGTTTTACCGGTCCGACAGCAAAATGAACGGGTCAATCACTCATAAAAAATAAGGGCTAAACTGGACCGTTTCATGCTCCAGTTTACCGGTTCACTGGTCCAACCGGCCGGTTCGGTCCGGTTTTCAAAACACTGGTTTATTCTTTCTTTTCTTCGGGACAACCTAGTAAATATCACATCCTAAGTGAATAGGTTTTCAGTTGTACGCGTTAGACGAGAGTGATTAATTATTATTAGCTGTTATTTCAAGCCATACGTGTGAAAATCACCAGAAACGTACTGGTCAGCCTAACGGTGAATATTGAAGGTGCAAGCAGAACAAAATGAGAGGGCAAAGTTTGATTCCTAGGTTCAAGTCCATCAGGTACTGCTTCTTGATAATAATCAGCAGGTTTCAATTTTGGGTCCCAAATCAATTGAAAACGATCAAAATTTTGTCTGTTTCCTTAACCATGTCTAACCTTCTTCATTATACGCAGAATTTGGGAAGGACTTCACAAGCACCTTATATAAAAAGAGACAACAAGTTGCGAAAGAAAAATAAAAGACTTCATACAGGTGTAGATGTTACAGGCAAGTTGAGGTTTGAGAACCCTGTTCCAAGTCCTGTTCAGATTGAAATTCAAAGGCATATATGAAAAGCAGAAACACTTTTTTCAATCTGAATCTTCATAAATTTAGGCACCATATGCTTGGACAATTCTTCTCTCCCATCCATCCAATCCCCACCTTCCTGAATGGAACTCGTCCAAAATACATAATCTATACATAATGCATGCTTTGCATTCCATAAATATTCTCAATAGATTTGTGCACGAACATTGCTTTTAATTGTAATAAATTCTGGTCATTTATTTCTTTATCCTAAAAGTGGAGTTCAAATGTTCGAAGAGCTCCCTCCAGTTTAAAATATTACTTTCAGCACTGACTGTTATTTTCCGTAAAGTGAGTCCAAGTGAGAAAAACTGTAAGCAAATACTGGAAAAGAATTATATATATATATAAAGAAAGCGTCAAAAGCTTCAAGTTATAAGACAAAAGATTTAGTTCTTTGTTGGACAATTCATATAATAACACGAAATTTTCAACGGCTCCCTTAGGCTACGAAGACAATGTTTTCCTTCTTGTGGACTGATAGCTGTATCTTAACTGTTAACTCGCTCCTGGAAGTTGGAGCTTAAAATCGATATATTCGGCACAAAACATTCGACGTTTTCGAAGTAGTGTTTGGTGTTGATCGAAGCGTAAATTAATTAATTATAATTAAGACTTCGACCCGACAATAAGAATCGTATAATAATATTTGATCAAATAAACCAATCGTTGATGAGTAATGATTGATGAAGAAGACAATATTTATAATCATATGTAAATACAAAACAAACAATAGCGAGGGACGTATCTTGATCGGACATTATCGAAAAAAGTGACCCTTCAGGGTTATCAAAGGGCGTTTAACCTCAATGAAAGACCACTCGTATTGTACTTGAAAGGCTGTTTCTTGGGAAACCCAAATAAAAAACAAAAACACGGCTTTTCCTTTTCCTTTTGTTTTTTTTTTTTGCTCTGGCGAAACGTGTCCGTGTATTAGCTGATCCAACACATACTCTACGGAGTTTTACATGGGAATTAGAATAAACTGACGCCAGAATGTCAGATCGTTAGGCAATTAGCTGGAGAGCATACCAATGCAAGAACATATGCGAGATCGAATTTTTAGTACTTTCCTGTATAAAAAGGCAGCCCTTAAATCCAGAAAAATTCCTGGATTGGACAAAAGTAGGGCTCGGAGTTTTTAATTTCGATTGAGTTTCAAATTTTCAGTGCTCTTAATCCAACCAAAGTAATTATGACGTGCAGAGGGATCAGTGACCGATTGATTAGTTGTGAAAAATGAAAATAGACTTTTAGAAAATAAGAAATTAAGAAAAATAGAGTTTATAGTTACGCATTTAAACAATCCCTTCCTGTAATTTTAAATATAATAAAAGACTTCCTGCTCATTTGATAAGCTGATCTTCGTATTTTCACATACTTCTACTCTGTGACCTACTTCTCATCTTAATCACGATGGGTCTTCTGAATCTGAATTCCAACCGCAAACCAAGGCTTAAGCATAGAATTTTAATAAAGCTAACCTACCCTTACCCGCGTTACTAGTAAATACTATGGCTTTAGACTTCGTTATTCTCATTCTCTAAGCCAGAATTACCTTAAAGAGTTAATCCTTTCATCAGCCAACCCTAACATAAGAAGGACATAAAGCAAGAAAAGAAATAGAAAAGGTCACCTCGGATATAACTTGTCAAGTTTATGTTTATAGGACTCATGAAGTTTATAGTTTAATTATTGATAACATATGCCAATAAAAAGATACAATTATCAACTTGATAAATTTAAACTTTATTTTTTTTCGAATATTGGAAAAAATAGTGAAAAAGAAAAGGATTTGCACAAAATTGACCATTTATTTTTTTCCGTTGTTTATCGGAACAGGAATCCTTGTGCCAAATGCCGCCTCTCATAACTTGTCTTCTGAGTCCAGATGCCATTAGTATCCCGTACTTACTGTCTTATGTCTGGGGGAGAAGGACCTTAAATTGTTCCCACTACAAGAAGAATAATTGTACTAATAACCATAAAGATATTGTATGGTTTTGTGCGGTTGAATATTTCCCTGCTTCATGGAAGAATCATTCAACTCACGCCTAACCCACCTAAAAAGAAGGCATTTTAGATTACCCAATGGCCACTCTCTACTTTTTCTAGTGTAATGCCTTTCCATTATTGAAGAGAGAATAGGTATCATTTAAAACCCATTGCAATCACGTGACATTTTATGTCAACTTTTACAGATAAGATTTTAAGAATCTTAGAAATGTTCAAAATTCAAGTCTTTTTAGTAAATCGCGTAGTAAAAATTTATTGAAATTAAAAATTTTTATTAGACAATTATTAACTACAAATTTTTATAAAATTAAATTTGATTCAAATTAAAGATAATAAATAAGTCTAATAAAGGATCTGGTTAAATGAGCCAAAAGTTTAGTTAAAAAAATGGACTCTAATCAGTATAAGCAGATCTGCTTTTGGACTTGTGATGGAAGAGCCCTATACGATTTATATAAATAGTTGTTAAGGTCTCCTGCGGCTATTAATACAAGTTCGTGAATGTAAGGTTACTCTGACCTGTTAAGAGGTTAACAGATTTAGAAAGGCATAGAAAGACGTTAATAACATAAAGGATATCACAACAGCTCGTTTATACATTAAAAAGCTTATTCAAAGGATCTAAAAGCTTATTCAAGCAGCTAAGAAGCTTGTTCATCGAGTTATAAATAGCAAAATAGGTACTTTTTTTGCATTATCTTTGTTTATACAAGTTTATAGTAGATCTTGAGCTTAAAGTTAAGGTTTGTATTAAGTTATACATGTTGTATTAGAGCGATTCCATGATTGTATGAATTTGAATGAAGTTTTTACAGTTCTTTATAAAGAAATTAGAGAAATTTATCTCTTTTTGCTTATATAAACTACATATATGTTGTTTGGATTGACTTTCGATGAGTTTGCTTGAATAAAGGGCAAAAAATGCGAACTTTTGTGTAACTAGTAAAAATCACTTAAAATAGTCGCCAAAAATCACCTCTTCCTAAAAACTTGGGGCAGAAGCGATTTAGATTCAAGAGCTTCTAGGATGTGCCCAACCTTCAGTGCATGCAATCCACACGTGCCGAATAGTCGATGCGAGCATCTCGCGTGCACTGGATACGTGTTCAACGCATGAGATTCACACATCCATGGTGGTGGGCGCATTTGTGTGTCTCACGCATGTGATCCATGCACCATAAAGGTGATAGGAGAATCTGTGCAAGTCTGACGTGTGCTCCACACGCGCTATAAAGATCAACATGCATCTATATGCATCTAGTAGGAGTTTTGCATACACCTTACTCATCTAAAGTTGCGTGAGGCACTAGCGTGTGCAATATAAGTGTGCAAGCTGACCTCAACATACTATCGAACAAAAAATCTCAAAATTTACAAAATGGTCCCTCAAATTATTTTGGGTCAAATTTTGGGGCCAGTGAATTTTCTAAATTGAGTTTTTAAATTTTCAGGATTTATTACATTGGTAATAAATAAGGTTTAATTTGATAAAAAATCAAGTAAGGATATTAAAGATGATTGAGTGAATTTTCATTCATTTGCCTTGAAATAATAGAGATATATTTAGTTTTCGTAGCTTATATGGTGTATTTATTATTTGGTATCATATGATTATCACTTTGATTAAGATTTTCTTTGTGATGAATTCTCAAAGAAAGTTTATTGATAATGTTTTCAGCATTGATATTTGATAATGAGATTCTGCATAAGGATTTTACATTTATAAATGGTAAGTTATCATATATTTTATACCTATACAGATGAATGAAAGGATAACGTACAATCATATTCTTTGTATTTGTAGAATAGTTTGATACTAATGAAAATGCAGTCACCACAATGGCCTTTCAAGTTAGTATTTGGGCTATTTTGCTTGCAAGTTTGGGAATGATTTTGGTCTCAGGTTTTGGTTATTCTACCTATACGTGTTGGCTTTATATGAGATTTTGAGATGTGCATAAAGGCATTTGGTGACAACTTTTACTCAAGTGATCTATTCACCCACAGGTGGTAGAATCGCAAAGGTTAATAATGTGTACTATGATCACTTTTATGTGGAGATCTTATTTGCATGTACTATGTATTCAGCCCACAGGAGTTTCATGATATGTGTGATAAGATGCTCCATATATATACTATTTTGTGGCTTTGAGTATTGTTGTATCCTACATTTATGCTAATAATTCACATTATTAATGTTGTAGTCACCTTTTTTGTAAACAATAACATTGTCACCATTGAAACCCTTACTAGTTTTAACCTCAAGCAATTGAGGCAAGATGTAGAGTTTGCATTGGAGATGGTGGATATCAATATGGTTATAATCAAGGAAAGACCGTCAACACCTACACCAATCAATTTACAGGCTAAGAAAGTAGTATATGTAGCCTAAGAAAGGTCAAATAAGACATAGTAAGAGATTTCCTCAATAATGTCTCGTAGAGTTATAAGGTATCCTTTAATGCTAAAAATAGGTACCTTATTAAAAAAGACTATACTCTATGCAATATAATGGAGTAGGGGAAAAGAGGGAATACATAATTAGGATGGTCCATCTCTAAACCAAGTTGAAGCATTAAAAATTTATATTCCTGATGCTTGTATTATTCACCAGGCTTTAAATACTCTTCCATCAAAGTTTAGTATTCTAGTTACCACATACATTTTTGAGGATGAAGTTTGGGATATAAATTAGTTGATTACTTAGTTTATTTTTAAAGAAAAGAATTTGAAGAATATAACTTAAACAACTTTAATAGCAACCAATGGAAAGTCAAAGGTGAGGCCCTAGAAGTTTAAAGGTAAGAAATCTAAACTTCCTCTACATAAAGATATAAGTCATTCCATCACAACTAAGGGTCCAATCAGTATAACTAGGTGATGTTTTTCTATAAAAAGAAGGGACATAGGAAGTTCAAATGCTAGAAATACAAAACCTAGAAAGAAAGGCATGCATAATCAGGTTGGAAAGAAAGGAATGAATAATCTGGTAACTCCTCGGGCTATATGATACAAGAATCTAATTTTGCTATAGCTACATTAGGTTCTTAGTGGCTAGATAATGAAGATTCTAACAATGTTGCATCCAAAATATAGGGATTCATAATAAAGAGAAAGAAGAATAAAGAAGATCAGTAAAACTGAAGGTAGGAAAGAATGACAAAATATATGTAGTATTTGTACCAGATATGTGTTTGAACTTAGATATAGGGTCAAGCTTATTTTGTATTACGCATCTATATACTTTCTTTTAGAAAAAATTTGATCTCTGTATTTGTTTTGGATAAAGAAGGTTATAGATTCGTATTTAGAAATTTGGTTGTAAAATTATCTTTCAATATAAAACACTTCTTATATTGTCGAGAAGGTTACTAAAAAGAGGCCCCTAATAAAAGAAAAGTCATATATATTGTGGCATTAAAGATTAGGCCACATTTCTAGAGACAGGATTGAGAGATTGATAAAGGATAACATTCTCCTAAGTTTAGATTATGATAATATGAAAACATATGTTGACTGTTGTAAGGGTAAATTGATCAAAATAAAGAAAAAGATCAACTCATGCTTTTGGCTTATTAGAACTCACATGTATGGATATATGTGGATCCTATACAGCTACATTAAGTAATTTAAGATATTTTTTTATATTTATTGATGGCTATTCTCATTATGGATATGTGTTCTTATTTATAGAAAAGGCTAAAGTTCTTGATAAATTTAAGATCTTTAAGACTGAAGTTGAGAACTAATTGGGAAAGTCAATTAAGTTTCTCAGGTTTAACTGTAGAGGTGAATATTTTGATTACATAGGGTTTTAGGATACCAAAAAGGTTCATTTTTCAAATATTTAAAATCATGTGGAATAATGGCTTAGTTTACTATGCTAAGTAGTCTTGAACAAAATGATGTGAGCAAAAGACGAAATCACCCCTTAAATGACATGATGAGGACAATACAAAGTAGGAATAATTTACTTAATTATCTTTAGGGTAAATCCATAAAGACTAAATTATACATACTTAATAGAGTCCTAAGTAAATCAATTTAAAAAATGTTTTTTGAAATTTGGAAAGGGTCAGAAGCCTAGCTTCACTCATCTTCATGTATGGGGCTAGCTTGATGAGGTACTTATATATAATGCTTATGAAAATAAGTTGCATTCTTATTCCACTTATTGTTACTTTGTTGGATATCTTAACCACTATGAGGGATATAGATTTTATTGTAGAAATAAAGAATCTAAAGTAGTGGAATCATAAACAATTCAGTTTTTGGAGCATAATGTCTATGATGAGATTAGTCCATCTTATTTTGATAAAGCTGGTTATTCTCACCCTTCAGATGATAGAAGAGTAAGTACCATAGTTATTTCATTTCCATGAATCTAGTAGATCTAATTCTTAGTACTATATCAATATAGGAACATGAACGTATACTTGTACCGATTAAGGTTCCTAAGATACGTATACATATTGAATAAATTCAATTAAGGAGATTCACTAAAGTGAGAACACCTACTATGTTATCTAATTACGTAGTTTATCTAGGTAAAAAAAGATTATAATATTAGACATAGAGTGAATCCATTTATTTTTACAGAAGTTATTACTGGTCCTCTTGTAGATTTATAATGGGATGCAACGAGGGAAGGAATGCCATCTATGATGCATAACAAGGTATGGAAACTTATGAATTACCTCGTATCTATAAATCTGTCAGCTATAAATAGATTTATAAGAAAAAAAGGACTCTCAGGGTAAAGTTGAGCAGTTAAAAGACTGGTTGGTTGCTAGAGTTTCACTTAGAGAGAAGGAGTTGAATTTATGTCACCAATTCTAGTGTATATTCTAAGGATGCATTTAGAGTGACTATGACAATAGTAGTTCATTAGGACATGGAGTTGCATTAAATGGGTGTCAAAAGAGGTCTTTATAGAACAACCTAAAGGATTTCATAATCAAGGTAAACCTGGCATGATCTATAAATTGAGAAAATCCATATATGGCCTGAGGCTAAGTTTTTTGATAGTGGTATGTAAATTTTAATGTGATTGTTACCTCATTTGGCATTGTGAAAAATAAAGTTGAAAGATTCTTTTATTATAAGGTAAGGGGAAGCAAGATTTTTTCTCTACTTTTATATGTGGATGATATCTTGATCGTATTAAATGACTTGACCATGCTACATAAGGTTAAGTAGCTTTTGGCCAAGCATTTTAATATGAAAACCTTGGTGAAGTATCTTTTTTCTTTGGTATTCAAATTCACCGACACAAATCTCAAAACTTATTCTCATAAAGTGCACACAATGAGCAAATACTACAAAGGTTTAATATGATTGATTGTAAACTTGTTGCAACATCTATCTCTCATGGTGGGAGATTAACTTTGGCACGGTGTCTAAAGAATAATACAAAAAGAGAGATTATATTCCTTATTTTAGTGCAGTTGGTAGCCTAATGTATGCCTAAGTATGCACTACATTAGACATAAAATTCTTTGTTGGACTGCTAGGTAGGTATCTAGCTAAGCTAAGAATAGACCACTAGAATACAGTGAAATGATTTTTTAGATATCTCAAGGAAACTACAGATTATATATTGATACTCAAGAAAGTAAAAAATCTTGACCTCATTGGTTAAAAGGAATCTATTTTACTATGTGTCTAAATAACAGGAAGTCCAAATCAGCATATATTTTTATGTTAACAAATTATGTTGCTTATAGAAGAATGTAAGTTGACATTAGTAATTACCTCAAATATGTATGCAGAGTTTATAACATGCTATAAGGCTGCTTCACATGCAGTTTGGCTCGGTTGTTTCGAAGCAAGACATATTTAGTTGTACTGCGATAATCTCTCTGCTATATTGCTTAGTAACAATAATAAAAATATCATAGGGTTTATGCATTTTGAGGCCAAGTATTTGATTATAAAGGAATTAGTACAGAAAGGTGACATCATAGTGGAGCATATAGAGACTAAGCACATGTTAGCTGATCCATTAACTAAAGGACTGTGCCCAATCAATTTTATGAGGTCTATGTATAGTATAGGCTTATTAAAGTCCTTAAACATTGTTAGTTAAAGATCATTGTATTTTTCTCTTGATACCTCTATTTTTTCCTTATGTATTATAACTTACATTATATATATATTGATGATCATCATTTTATACTTAGTCATTAAATTTGTGATACATTGTCATAATATAAGTGAAAGTCTTAAGATTTGTATCGATTCTAAGCATTTAAGGATCATTAGGCAGACATATACAGATTGGCCTTGAACTTATGTCTTTAGGACACATACAAATATATAGATAAATCTATAGATTTGAGAAGACAAAGGGGGATATAAGTATTTAATCTTACAAAACTTTTCTATTGGACCTTGTTTCTAGAGCCCAGCTATCTGGAATATCAAAAGACGTGAATTTATTATCCTATAAGGTTATTTCTATGGGATCTCTCTAGCCAAAACCTATTCTAGCAGCAGAATCACTAATTTACTTCTTCTGAACAATTGTAGCTCCATGTCTCTAGTTTATTTTGAAACAATAATCGTCTCATTCGGAGCTCTACCAATCAAGATATGATTAAAATACCGAAGTATGTTTAGTAAAACAATCAATTTATGCTCTTTTAGTCGTTTCCCACTTTCTCTCCTTCAATTATATAGATTTAATTTACACTTAAGGTTGCACTTAAGGTTTATATCTCAAGAACACTTAATTATTTTAATTTTATCAATCAATCATTCACTAATGTTATTCTAGCATCATAAGATCATATAATATCCAAATTCTCACTTAATATTACTTAATCCACATATTTCATCTCCTTTGAATCACATTAATACTCCTAAAAACACCTTTATTCCACAAATTTCCAGATTTAGTTACATTAATTCATTCTCAAGCTTTAACTATCAATTAACAAGCTAACATATCATACACTTTATCAACTTATTCAAGCATCAAACTAGGTTTATTTCAAGCTTCATTTAAGCCTAAATACACCATAGGAAAGTACCATAACATTAGTTGTTTCAATCATCAGTACTTAAAAGACAATATTTCACTTTTTATGCTAGCCTACGATCGTGGTGGACATTCCCACGATTGTGACAAAAGCTTATGAAACATGCCACGAATGTGGGGATAATGCCACGATCATGATAGAACCTAAATAACTAGGCCACCATAAATTTCACCTGCTCAGAAACATCACTAACACTTTAAATTTTCCAAAATTCCTGTTCTTTTATGCAACTTCATTTCATGCTAATCTAACTACCATTTTGGTTATACAAACCTCACAAAAATCAACTCATTTGATTCATTAACTATTAAATTAGTATGATCATACATAAATCCTAGTTCTTCTCATTTCAAGAACATTACACAAGCACCTTTCTTAAGCATAAATTTCACCTTCATTATAGCTTAAATCCCAATCTATTTCATCTACATAATAACTTATAAATCACGTTTTTATACACCCAAACACAAAACATATTTATCTATTCATTCATTAAAATTTTTGCACTTATCATATTTCATTTTCATGATCATTCCTTGTAGTACCCCACTTCGATCCGACACGTGGCTCTGTTTATAAGATATGATACATAAATAAGGAATTATAAAAAACTCTATCTAATTCTTTAGTCTTAGCTGATCGACCTTTGAGCGAATTTCTTCTATCCAAAACTAGTACTAAGCTTCTTCTAGAATGTCTTAGTAACTATGTCACCTCTTTTAGACTTGAAAGTCAACGTCGTAATTTTGGTGAGTTTTACGAATTCGGTGAGCAAGCCATCATCGATGTGCTCACTTATATCACATAACACAACAATTTACATACAATTCATATAATCACATAATTCATATCACTTCACTAATTATCATATAACATCAAATATCATCTTTTTTCACTTAGTTTACATTTCACATTTAGAACAGTTCACCAATTTGTTTCAATTATTTAAAACATACATATCAAATGTATATGAAATGCTCATCACATTCACTTCTAATTATTACGTTGTTCTGATTGAGTGCCTTTTTCATTGTCCCGTATCCATTGTAGATACCTAGCTCATTAATAACTGTCCAATATCCGTTGGAGATATTGGGCTCATTATACATAGTAAGCGAGAGGCTCTTACCACATTTTGAGCCTTAAGCTCTTTTTCACTGGTGACTTCAGTCAGAACTACCTTTATCTTGCCGTGCATTTATATAATGAAATGCATCATATATATTCAATCAATCACTTGTGCTCTATCATTCACATTCACATTCACATTAATATTAACATTGACATTCACATTCACATTCACATTCACATTAATATTGACATTGACATTGACATTGACATTGACATTCATATTTTAATTCGGACCTAAGTCTGGTATTTAACAATAATGTTAAGTACAATTATTTTTGTCAAATTCATATACAAAGAGCAATTCCAATGTGATTTTGATGCATCAAATGCCGTGGACAATAAATGTCCAGAATTAACACATTCACATCATATAATAATTCAATACAAAAGTTTAAACAAATAATTAATCAGTGTGAGATCATCTAGGTTACTCACAGTATGCTCTAGATGTACCTCAATGTTCCAGCAATGTCTAGATGTAATCGCTCTATTTGCTCTTCTAAATCATGTGACATATACACATTTACTCATTACTAATTTGTACAATTACGTTAATACTCAATCATACACATATGTATATGTGTTATGTATAATTCACGCTCAATTTGACTATTCCGGATATATTTCCTTAATCATGTGTCTCAATTAATCAAACATTTTCATTTGTATATGTCTAGCTTACTCTTAGTTTTATACCTCAAGTATACTTGCTTATTCTAAATTTCTTCAATCAATAATTCATCAAGGTTATTATAACATTTTAGGATGACATAATATCCATTTTCTCATTCATCTTTACTTAATACACATCATTCATCTTCTTTAAATTACATTAACATTCATAAGCTCACTTTCATTCCCACATCATCCCCAATTTTTTAAATTTAAACACTTGATACATATCAATCAATTCTTAAGTTATTTCCTCAATCATCACCGTAAACATATCACTCATTTCATCACTTATTCAAGCATCAATCTAGGTTCAATTCAAGTTTCATTCAAGCCTAAATGCATCATAAGAAAATACTTAACCATTTATTGTTTCAAACCATACAATAAAGATGCATATTTCACATATAGACCATTCCCACAATTGTGGATGACTTCCCAGGATCGTGGGTTATGAAAATAGAAAGTTTTAGCCCTCTTTAGGCATTCCCATGATCATGGACATATTCCCACGATCTTAGGTTGCTTCCATTTGGAAATTCCAGCCAAGTTCTTCCCATTTTCTGGTTTTTTCAACTCTTTCAAGTAACATTTAACATCACTTATGCTTAGTCTTTATTTCTAACTTAATTCTTCATAATTTCCTCTTTATTCTTACCTCCATTTCAACTCAATATCACTCACAAAAAATTTATAATCTATGGATGATCATAAACACTGAAAATAGGACATTCATAGATATACATTCATCATCAACTTTCTGCACACATTTCACTCCATTATCACCTTCATTTCATTTCCAAACTATCCCCTAAATTATTTTCATTTCAAGACACCACATTACTTCTTTTCTTTAACTTTAAACTCATCTCTAAAGCAACCAAAGAGATATACGTTATTATACCAAGAAAATAGATCATAAAAACATCTATTTATCTATCAAACTTTTCACATCTTTTTCTACACCATCATAATGATCTTTTTTATCTCAAAATCATCTCTACAACATCTTATGAATCATTAATCATCATATATATAAAATCAAGACATTTATATGCTCATTTCTTTACTCACATTACAGCATATGATCAACCCCATTTAACTAATCAATCTATCACTAACCATCATCATACATGTTTCATTTACAAATTATGGAGAACAATATGCTACTTACTTTTTTTAGCTTCAACATCTTCAAATCACACTTAACCCTCGCTTTCAAGAATCATACAAACATCATCATTCAAAGGTGGAATGGTCAGGTTTTTAGTGACAAATGAAGAAGAAAAAAAAGGGCATAGCAAGTGAAAGATGAGAGTAAGAATCAATGTTGATGGAGGTGGGTAAGTGTCGTGATATTTGTGAAGAAGAAATGGAGAAGATGAAGAAGAGAGTTTAACAAAAAGATGAGAGAAAATAATAAAGTGAAAGACAAGTTAAAGTGAGACAATCTTTCACTTGAGAGAAAAATCGTGGGTGAAGACATGGTATGGCAAGTTACACTTAGCACTTGCCACATGTCCACTTCCTATGGATCTTCACTTGGCCCTCTTTAAAAGTAGTTAACTTGTCTCCAATTTCTGATCCAATTGTCACTTTTTTTATGACATTTGTCATTAAATCTTAATATCACATATAAATTATTTCTATTATCATTCATCACTTATTTCTACTACCATAAATCAATTGTCTTGTCACTTGACATTATTCCTAGTCCAAAAATACTCAAAATTTCAGAAATTTCCTAAATTTTCACCAAATATTCTAAATCAATATTTAAACTCACCACATCAATTTTTAAGACATATTATCTACAATTCACATCACAATCACATTTATAAATCAATTATGCCTCGAAAGTGTTAATTGAGTGTATGAACAATCATTGTAGTACGTGCCAAAGTTAATATTCACATGTTTGTGTATGCTGTATTATGCATGAGCATGAAACGTATTTCCTAATTTCTCATAATATCTCTCATGTACAGTATTCTAAGGTTCTAACCCTTAGTATAGGAAAACGGGATGGTACCATTCTCCCCTCTTTAAGAAATTTTATCCTCAAAATTCTTACCTGATTTATCGAATAGGTGGAGATATTGTTTCCTCATGTGCTCCTCCATTTCCTATGTAGCTTCTTCACTCAAGTGATGCTTCCAAAGAACTTTCACCAATGGAATTACTCAATTTCTCAACTATCTCATCTAATATCCCACTATGTTACTTGGCACCTTAACATAACTTAAATTACTAGCAACTTCAACTTTATGAGTTGGTAATGCTTGTTTTGGATCAGACTGATATCTCCTAAGCATACTCACATAGAACATGTTATGTATTTGAGACATCTCAACTAGTAAGGCTAATTTGTAAGGCAATGGTCCAATCCACTTAATGATCTCATAAAGACCAATATATCTAGGGTTAAGCTTACCCTTTTTATCAAACATCAGCACTCCTCATCAAGACGATATGCTCAGAAACACTTTATCTCCTACTTGATACTCCATATCCCTCCAGTGCTGATCCATATAGCTCTTTTGTCTATCTTGAGCTGCTTTAATTCTACTTCGGATTAGTTTTACTTTATCCACAGTATCTTGTTTCAGTTCTGGGCCTTCTACTATTTTCAGACCCTCTTCATCCTAATATAGAGGTGAATGACATTTTCTGCAATACAACACCTCATACGGTGCCATTCCAATACTACTGTGATAGTGATTGTTGTAAGCAAATTCAATCAAGGCTATATATTGATCCCATGCTCCTTGAAATTCCAATAAACATGCTCTAAGCATATCCTTAACATTCTTAATTGTCCTTTCACTCTATCTGTATGTTTGAGGATGAAATGCAGTACTAAAGTTTAACTTCGTACCTATAGCTATCTATAAACTCTTCCAGAATCTCGAAGTAAATCTGTGATCCCTGTCTGATACAATGGACCCTAGAACCCCAAGCAACCTCACTATTTCATTGACGTACGTCTTGGCTAACTGGTCTAGTGATTTTTCTGTCTCAATGGTAAGTGGTTCAGCCGGATTCTGACAAGGCTGCACGTTGCCGTTTGGATCCATGGAATCAACTATTGAACACAAGAATTC
>JANZXP010000004.1:25584140-25600156 GCA_027576715.1 Erythroxylum flavicans | reverse complement strand
TAAAAGAACAACAATGAAAATCAAACTAAATGAAAACATACAAAATGAATCCTAAACTACAACAATAATCAACTATTGTACAAGAAACATATACCAATTACTTGGAAAAGCATAGACTAATGCACAACTATCAATCAGCCTCTACTATCTTCAGCTGATAATATCCAGATCTCAAGTCCAACTTAGTGAACACTTGAGCTTCTAGTAACAGATCAATCAAATCATCAGTTCGAGACAACAGGTACTTATTCTTCACTATTACCCGACTCAGTTGCCTATAATCAACGCATAGTCTCAGAGTTCCATCTTTCTTCTTCACAAACAAGATTGGAGCTCCCTATGGTGAAACACTGGGTCTAATGAAACCCTTTTCCAACAAATCCTACAACTAAACCTTCAGTTTAGTTCTACAGGTGCCATCCTATATAGAGGAATAGATATAAGAACAGCACCTAGAACCAAGTCGATCGTAAACTTTGTTTCCCTATCTGGAGGTAAACCAAATAGCTCTATGGGAAACACATCTAGGAATTCCTTAACAACAGGAATGTCCTACACATTATGTTCAGTGCGAGTATCTACTACGTGAGCTAAATAAGTCTCACATCCTCTTTGCACCAACCTCAAGGGACTTATGAACGAAATCAATCTGGTTGGACTGCTTGACTAATACCTTGGACTATTACTCTCGGTTGATTAGGAGATTCTAGTATTACCTCCTTAGTACAGTAGTTCATGATAGCCCTATGAGTAGTGAGCCAATCCATGCCTAGAATATTATCAATCTCCCTTAACTGTAATACAATCAAATCTGACTCTAATTTTTCCTGATTAATTCAGATTATACATCTCTTACAAACTTCTCCTATTATTGTAGTACTACCTATTGTTGTATAACAATTCTCTATCACAATACAACCTAGATGCCAGATGCGGTGTGATAAAAGCATGCGTAGATCCAGGATCTAGCAATGCAAAAGCTTCATAAGTAAATATGCACAATACACTTCCAACGACATCTAGAGAATTTTGAGCCTTCTGTCTAGTCATTGTATAAACTCTAGCCTGAGACTACGGTTGGTTGCTCTGCATCTTAGTCCTGACAGTAAGACTCCCATAACTCATTTTGGCTCTGCCACGGCCTCTATGTCCAAACCTACTAACTCGGCTCTTCTGGAAAGTAGTTTCTTTTACGACTCCTCCTCTTCTTCCAGATGTTGCTCTAAATAAAACATAACAGTCTCTGATCTGAAGATCAAATGAGCCGCATTGAAGGCAAGCTCAAGATAGTTTTCAACACTCACCACTGTGCTTCTTCCCACAATACTCACAATTGGGTAACTGTCCTGATAATGCACCTCTTCTACTGCCAGAATGTATAAAGCTACCCCTTCGTCTGAACATCGACTATTTTAATTTAGTCGGTGGTCAAAAATATATGTTATGACGCTTGCTAAACCTTCTTCCAAAACCACTGTGAGATTCACTAGTCTCTTCATTCTAGACTCTGATCTATATTCTGACTGACTATCATTTAACAACTCTTTAATTTGGACCGAGGTAGCTCGTAGTTTCGTAAAACTACCCAAATTAGAATTAGCTAACCTTGTTCAAATCTCCATGTTCAGCCCATCTTTGAATCTCCTACAATTGTCTTCCTTAGTAAGAAGTAAGGCAGTAGCATACCCCATCAGTTCATTGAACTTTATCTCATATTCTGTCACAGATAAATTACGCTGTTTTAGATCCAGAAATTCCTTCATCATTTTGTCTAGGTAGATCTTGGGCATGAAATTTTCCTTTAAGACCTTTAAAAAGTTTTCCCATTTCAAGTTACGAGGCCTGATGGTACTACCTAGAACAGTTTTCCATTATTGGTATGCTGGGCCTTGCAGTAAGGAAACCGTATAGTCGAACTTCTGGTCTGGCTTGCAATCCATCTAATCGAAGACTCTTACTGTTCTCTCTAGCCATCCTTCAGCCTCCACAGGGTATATACTTCTGTAGAAGTCCACAACCCCCTACTTTCACAGTTTATCTTACCTACGCTCCCTTATCTCGAGAATTTTTAGAGGCATTCTTTTAGGTCGAGATACCGAAGAATCTCTACTGGCTCCTACTAATTCTAGGTCAATAGATTGTTGCACTTAATCACTTATGACGGATGACCTATAATAGACAATAACTTTAATTACTATCTGCATTTCTCACGATATTTCATGTATAATTTTCTTATATATCCCTATGGATGCCAAACCATACTATGATTCCAAGACCTGTAGCACCCCACTTCTATCTGACATGCGCTCGTACATCCTTCTGACATTCAAGTACATGCCCGATGGAAGCAATGTGCTAGAGCAATCACTTTCACTTATCTCATGGCATCAAAAATTAAAACACGAATAACAGAATTCTAAAAACCCAATTCCTCATTTCATTTCATGAAAACATAAGGCCCATTATAGCATTACACTACAAAATCCACATGTACAAGCTATAAGAGCCTATTGCTCTTTTATATAATTTAGATGAAAGAGGAATGTTACAAAAATTCTATTTAGATCCTTCAGTCTCAGCTGACCGACCTTTAAGCCATTTCTTCTATCCAAAAGCAATACCAGGTTTCTTCTAGAACCTCTTAGAACTAAGTCCCCTCTCTCTTACCTAAAAAGTCAACATTGCAATTTTGAGGAGTTTTGTGAACTCAGTGAGCTACCTATCATCGATGGCTCACTCATATCACATATCACATAATAGTTCACAATTCACATTCACAGACAATTCATGTCATCATATAACGCACCTCATTTCACTAATTATCACCTAGCATCAAATATCATTTTTGTTCACTACGTACACATTTCACGTTTAGAACAGTTTAAGCAATTTGTTTCAATCATTTAAAACATAAATATTAAATGTATATGCAATGCTCATGAAACTCACTTTCAATTACTACGTTGATGTGAACAAGTTCCTTTTTCACTGTCCCATATCCATTGTGGATACCAGGCTCATTAATAATTGTCCCATATCCGTTGGGGATACCAGGATCATTATACATAGTGAGTCAGAGGCTCTTACAACATTTTGAGCTTTAAGCTTTTTTCTGCTAGCGATTCTGGTCACAACTACCTTTATATTATCATGCATTCATGTAATAAATGCATCACATGCATTTAATCAATCACTTATGGTTAATTTTTCACATTTACAATCACATATCATCGGACCTAAGTCTGACATTCAATAATTAAGTTGAGTATCACTTATTCTGTCAAATTCACATACAATGAGCACTTTCAATGATTTTCATACATTAAACGCCAAGGACATTCAATTTTTGGAATCAACAGGTTAACATCACATAGTAATTCAATACAAAATTTAAAAAAACAATAAATCAATGTGAGACCATCTAGGTTACTCATAATAAGCTCCAGTTAGCTATTGCCTTGATGTCTTGATAATGTCTGGATACGGTCGCTCTAATTGCTTTTCTATATCATGCAACACATACACATTTACACATTAATAATTTGCACAATCACACAAATACTCTATCACACACACACACACACACACACACACACACACACACACACACACACATATATTTTTGTGTGTGTTATGTATAATACATACTCAGTGACAATCCTGGGTATACATAACCTTAAACAGGTGTCTCAATCATTCAAACATTTTCATTTGTATAAGGCTAGCTTACTCTTAGGATTACACCTCATTTTTACAAGATTATTATAAATTCATCATTCAACCATTTACTACGGTTATTCTAGCATTCTAAGATCATAAAATATCCAATTTATGATTCACCTTTACTTAATACACATCATTCATCTTCTTTAAATCACATTAGCCTTCATAGGTTCACTTTCATTTCTATAATATCTCAAAATTCTAGAGTTGAACACTTAACGTATAACATTTCATTCTTATGTTTTAACCTCTATATGCACCCTAAACATATCACTCATTTAATCGCTAAATCAATCATCATTTTAGGTTCAATTCAAGCTTCATTCAAGTCTAAATGCATCATAAGAAAGTACCTAACCATTTGTTGTTCCAAACCACACATAAAAGAAACATATTTCATGTATAAAACATTCCCATGATTGTGGATTATTTCCCTTAATCGTAGGTTTCATTAGCAAAAACTTTCAGCTCCTTTTAAGCATTCCCACAATCGTGGGATGCATTCATCCGAAATTTCTAGCATTGTTCCTTCCATTTTCTAGCTTTTCCAACTCTTACAAGTTACATCTATCATCTCTTATACTTAGTCTATCATTTCTAGCTTATTTCTTCATAATTTTCCCTTCATTCTTAACTTCATTTCAGCTCAATATCATTCATAAACAAATCATAATCTATGTATACCAAAAATAGAACATTCATACATACACACATTCATCATAAATTTTTTCACATCTTCATCTCCATTGTCACCTTCATATCATCTCTAACTTATAATTTTAATTTACCTCTTTTCAAAACACTACTTTGTCTTTTTCTTTAACTTCAAACTCATTTTAACTCATCTCTATAACACCCAAAACAATCCATGTTGTTATACAAAGAAAACATAGCATAAAAACATCCATTCATCTATCAAATTTTTTACACTTTTTCTACACCATTTTAGGGATCATTCCATCTCTAAGACATCTCTATAATAACTTATGAGATATTGATCATCATAAACCCAAAAACAAGACATCAATGTGCTTATTTATTTACCCACATTCCAATATATATATAAAACACCATTTTATGATCATTTAACCTCTAACTATCATCATATATGTTTCATTCAACAAATCATGGAGAACAATATCCTACTTACGTCTTTTAGCTTGAAGATCTTCATATCACACTTAACCCTAGCTTCCCAACATCATACAATCATCAACATAGAGGTAGAAAGGTTAGATCTTTAATGAAAAATGAAGAAGACAATAAGATGGGAGTAGCAAGTGAAGGGTGAGAGCAAGCTTCAACATTGTTAAAGGTAAGAAAAGAGTTTCATGGATGAAGAAGATTGAAGAAGATGAGAAGAGAGATTAACAAAGAGATGAAAGTAAATAATAAAGTGAAAGACAAATTAAAGAGAAGATAGTCTTTCATTGGGAAGAGTGTCGTCGTTTAAGACATGGCTTAGCAAGTAACACTTGTCACTTGCCAAATGTCCATTTTCTATAGGTCTTGCTTGATTCTCTACAATGACTAGTCAATTTATCTACAATTTCTAATCCAGTTGTCTCCTAATTTTCCATGACATTTGTCATTAAATCCCAAAGCCATATGCCAATTATTTCTATTGTTATTCATCAGTTATTTTTACTACCATTTATCAATTGTCTTACCACTTCGCATTTTTCTTAGTCCAAATTACCCAGAATTTTAGTAATTTTCCTAAATTTTTACTAAAAATTCTAAATCAATATTTATATATACCAACTCAAATTTTCAAGGCATATAATCCACAATTCACATCATAATCATATTCATAAATCAATTGTACCTGGAAAATATCAATGGAATGCATGAACAGTCATTATAATGTACAAAAATAAAATTCATGTTTATTTATGCTATATTATGCATGAGCATGATATGCATTTCCTAACTTCTCATATAATGTCTCTCATGTACGGTAATCTAGGGTTTTAACCCTTAGCATGAGAAAACGAGATGTTACAATAATTCCTTCCTTCATGGCTTACTTCTAGAAAATGTACCGTAATATGTAACATGAGCCATCGTACGTGTCCCAGATCGAACGTGAAAGAGAAATAAATGAGGACATGTAGAAAATACCTTATTTCAGTTCCATAAATTCAAACGATTTTTTCAAGGCCCAAACAAGAACGAATCTACATCCACCTTCATTGGGTCTACTCACCAAAACGCGTTAAAGCCTTTCTACATTTTTTTAAAGTGTGAGCAATCTTAACGGGTCAGAAAATCCAAATGCTCACGAATTACTTCAGCAACTGCAGGAGACCTTAACCTATAGATATAGCTTCTATATTAGGCTTCCCCATCATAGGCTAGATATAGGTCTTGTCTCTACTTATTAAGGGTCCATTTTTCTCCTAGACTTTGATCCATTAATCTAGATCCTTTATTGGGCCACTTTATTATCTTTATCCAGATCAAAGTTACATAACTTAACTAATAAGTTATTAAAAACTAATAAAATGCAATTAATTATTGTCCACTAAATGGGAAAATTTCTAACATTGAAAATTTCTAACATTCTCCCCCTTGGACAATAATTAATACATTATTGACCCATATTGAAAACCAGTTCAAAATACGGTTAAGTCACATTACTGTATTGATATATCAAGTTTAAAAAACACAACTTGATCTAAAGATAATGAAAGTCCATCAATCCGTCTTGCAAGGTTTTTTATACCAAAAGATAATAAACACGTGTGTCATGTGCAACACAAGTCCAATATAATCTCGTATATTTAATACCTTACTAACATAAATGAGAAATGGAGCGTGGCAAAATAAGATAATACTTGTATGATCTAAACTATATCATATTTGATTTGTAGGTCTCGATTTCTCCAAACTTTATGCTAAACATCATTAGATAAATCTTATTTTCTCTCACCAAATGCTCAATTGCATTAAAGAAAACTTTTATGCTCTCTTACTAAATGCTAAAATGCATTAGAGACTACCTTTATGGGATTAAACACTTATATCCTCCTATGTCATGTTAAAATTGATGGTCATACAAATTACTATATGTTTCTGAATGACACAGGATCAAAATCAAGTTACATATATGTCCAATGACCTATGACATGCTTAAGATAGACACGAATCTTAAGACTTTCACATATATTATGTCTATGTATGATAACACGTAGTACTGAGGATAAACAATGCTCATCTTTTTTAATGAATCACTATACTGTCATAATAGATCAAAATGTATAAATGTACAAATGTACGTGGAGCAAATATAGCGATCCCTAACTAATAGTGTATAAGGACTTTAATACACCCACACTGTAAAGATGTTTCTCAAACACATATGGGCGAAGTTTTTTAGTTAAAAGATCAGTTAACATGTCCTTAATCCTCAAATGCTCCACCTCAATGTCACCTTTTTGCATCAACTCTTTTATGGTCAAATATTTGACCTTCAAATGCATTGACCCTGTGATATTCTCATTGTTGTTCCTAAACAACACAGAAGCAAGATTATCACAGTACAACTGAATGGGTCTAGCCACTGAATCAACCACAAGCAACTCAAAAATCAAGTTTATAAGCAAAACCATTTGTAAAGTAGCCCCATAGAATGTTGAAGACTCTGCATACATAGTCGAGGAAGTCACCCATGTCTACTTAACAGTCTTCCACAACATTGTACAATCTCTTAACTTAAAGCTTTATCCTAATATGGACTTCCTATCTTTTAGACATATAGTTAAAATTTGAATTTAGATTTCCTATGAGGTTTAGTCTGTTAACTTTTCTATACGTCAACATATAATCCTTGGTTCCCTTTAAGTATCTCAACACTTGATTGACTATATTCCAATGGTTTATTCCTAGGTTAGCCAGTTGTCAATCCAGCAGTCTAACAATAGACGTAATATCCAGCCTAGTACACATCTAGGCACACATCAGGCTATCAATCGCATTAAAATTAGAAACATTCCTCTTGATCTCTCTCTTTACATCATTCTTTGGACACTATGTCAAAGATAATCTCTTACTATAAGAGGTCGATGCTAGAACAAGTTTATAGTTAACCATATTAAACCTTTATAACATACACTTAATGTATGCACTCTGTAAGAGGCTTAAAGAGTGTTGAGATATGTCATAGTGAATCTATATACCTAGGACAAAAAAAGTTATACAAAGATCCTTCATGTCAAAATGCTTGGCCAAAAATTGTTTAACCTCATACAATATGTTCAAGTCATTCAACGCAAGTTATCATCCACATATAATAATAGGAAGATAAATTTGTTCCCTCTGACCTTATAGTACAAGCATCTTTTAACTTTGTTTTCCATGAATTTGAAAACCGACAAAATCTCATCAAAATTAAGGTATCAATTTTGGGAGGTCTGTTGTAAACCATATATTGATTTGCTTAACGTCTAAACCATGTCAGTTATATTTGGATCCTTTATGATTGTACCATATAGACATCTTTCAAGAAACCAATTTTTACAACCATCTAATGTAACTCTATATCATCATAGGTTACAATTGTCATAACCACTTGAAATGTATCCTTGAGTATACGGGAGAGAAGGTAACATTAAATTCAAAACCTTCTCTCTGAGTAAGACTTCTGGTAACTAAGCGAGCCTTAAACCGCTAAACTTTATCCTAGTCCTTCTTAGTCTTAAACAATCATTTATAAGTAATAGGTTTGCAAAGTTGAGGCAAATCAACTAGCTCCAAACCTTGTTATACTTCATAGATTGCATCTCATCCTTCATTACAACCCACCACAAATTCTCATGGTGACCAGAAACAACTTTTGTAAAAGTGACTGGATCCACAACATGTCTAATATCATAGTCTTATTCATCCAAATAGACTATGTAATTTAATGAGGTAGTAGGTCATCTCATTCTAATATGCTCAAATGCATTGGTTTTAGTGCCCTAGGAATCCCTGCTTGTATAAATATAAGTTTATATTCATGCACAAATATGGTACTCGAACCTTGATCTACTAGACCTGACTGTATGAGTGACGAATCTGAAATAATTGTAATATCATTCTGCTATCATCTAAGGGGTGAGAGGGCCTACCATCATCATAAACATTGTATTCCAAAAACTTAATCATTTGTGATTATACTATTTTGGCCTCTTTACTATATAGTAGAATATATAGCCTTTAAAGTGATCAGGATATCCAACTAAATAGCAATGAGTAGAACGGGCTTGTAATTTGCCTTCAAAAGGATTATATTCACGTACCTCAGTAGGGCAACCAATACATGAATTGGTGCAAGGATGGGTTTCCACCCTTTCCATATAATTTGGTATGTTAGTCTTATTCTACATTGACTTCTTCATGTCCTTTAGGACACGATTACATCTTTTAGTAACATACCATTTTGCTTAAGACTATCTAATATAGTGAACTATGTCACTTTTTCAACTGGTTTCATATATCTGGCAAATGAACCTTTCATGTCCTAAAACAACGTGTTTTCTATAACACTCTCCTCCACGATTAGATCTGACTATCTTTTTGGATTTTCCCAATTGGTTATCAACCTTCAATCTTAAAGTTCTTGAGCTCATTAACAGCTTTAGACTCTCCTTAAGCAACAATATATAAACTTTAATGAGAATAATCATCAACAATGTCATAATATATCTAAAATTGCACAATGCAACTGTATAAGGTCTACTGATATCCATATGTACCAAAAACCTAGAAGTACAGTTTGATCGCTTTTTCCTTATTTTAGTCAACTTACCCCTGCAACAGTCAACACATATTCCCAAATCATCATAATCTAGAGTTGGAAGAATGTTTTCCTTTATTAATCTCTCAACTTTAGCTTTAGAAATATGGCTTAAACTGTTATACCACAACATGTATGACTTATCCTTCATCAAGGTTCTCCTTTTTTATAGCTTGTTTAGCAAGATACGAAGAAGCACATATCTAATTTGGTGCTAGACCAATCTATATAAACTATATGAAAAGAAAGTTGTACCAATATGTTTTGTACTAAACAACAACTATATAGCAAAAGCATTAATTACAAAATTTTAACCTTCTTTGTCCAAAATTAATACAAGATCAAATACAAAATGTGTCATGTAAAACCAAAATGAACCTTGTATAAAGGTTCAATCATACATTCCTTATAGATATTTCATTCACTTCTTCATTGTTGACAACCACCAGTTTCTCCTTCCTTTAGTTGGCTTTATCCTAGTTATGAACCCCTACATTGTGAAGCAATATAATTAGATGCTCCACTATCTATCCACCAATAACTAGATCTAGCTATGGAAAAATCAGATTAATATATTGATAAGCCAAGGAGTTACCTGACGGTTTCTATCTTTCCTTCTAGGCCTTATATAGCTAGCTTCTTTATGCCTACAGGACCTTTACCAGTACTAGATTGACCAACATCAGCATATGGGAAAGATTTAGACTTTCTACCTTTGCATTTAGTGAGATTTACCTTTGCCTTCCTTTTAGTTGCTTCGAGGGCTACAGGAGCAGCGATCTTGAGTTTCTCCTCCTCAGTAACACAATAGGCAATTAAAGTACTAAAGTCACATTCCTCATCCAACGAGTAATATGTCATCACCAGATTACTAAACTTTAAAGGAAGTGTACTCAGAGTCTATTGTTCTATGCAAACATCAGGAAGAGAAATATTCGGCATCTTCAGTCTACTATAGAGATGGATCATTCCTAATATGTACTCCATCACTCCCCCTTCTCCAGAATACCTCATAGAGAATAATTCTTTCATCAAGGCATTTATCTCAGCATCAGATGAGATCATGTACCCCTGAGAGACATTATTAAGAAACTCCTTCACTATGTTTGTTTCCAAAAGTCCACTAAATAGATGGTCAAGTATGAATCCACTAAATAGTTAGTCAAGTATAGATCTCTTAATGGTCATGCAACATATTATGTTCGACCGATCCCAGACTGAATAAATTGCTTTTTGAGCTTTCCAACTGCTGGATGTAAGTGGAGATGGCCTATATATAGGTATGGACATATCAACTTCAGACATCTCCATAGCAATCATTATATCCTCTATCCACTTTTTAATATTGAAACCAACCACGGTTTCAATTGTGACAATTTGATTGTTGACTGAAAAGGTGACACAAAATGACAATGCAAAGATCAACATAAATGTAGGATAGCAACAATAGTCAAAGCCATTAAATAGTATCTGTACTAAGAATCTAATCATACATATTATGAAACACCTTTGTGCTGAATACATGACCTCCACATAAAAGCGATCAGAGTACAAACCATCAACTCTCATGACACTATCACCTTTGGGCGAATAGATCATATAAAAAACTTTTATCCATCTAATGTCTTTATACACATCTCTAAATCTTATATAAGGCAAACACCTTTGCGTAGAATAATCGAATATAAGACCAGAGACATCCCCCAATATGCAAGTAGAAAAATTTTAAATACTGACTTGAAAGGCCAGTTTGGTGACTACATTATCATCAATACCCAAAAGGTTAACAAATGTAAGGGATACATCTTTATTTTATCCTCACATTTTTTATGGCCATATAGTAAGTGATAATATATTGTGAATAAATGCAAAGCCTAAATGAACAGTCTAATTGTCACACACTAGTGCTAAAAACATTGTACTTTTATGGCGAAAAATCTTAATTAGAGGGACTATCGTGCATTACCGAACACCAAACTTACCACACAAGATACAAAAACCTTAGGTATCTCCCTTATGTTAAGTTCATTGCACAAAACTTCACTCAAATTTTATTTTAGAATGCCTTATTCCCTTTTTCTAGGGTTAAACATTAATTTATTACTCATGTGATAAATCCAGAAAAATTAAAAAATTCACTTTATAAGTTCCCCCATTGAGCAAGTTTTAATTTTATAAAACTGTCAATATTCTGCAACCGCACGGGTCGTAGATTAGTATATGAGGTGTCAATCCCACAAGGAATTAGTAAACTTATCGAATCCTAATTTGTCTAAATCCTAAAAGTGTAATTAAAATGAAAATGAAAATGAGCAGAAAGTTAAGCAATGAAATATGGATAGATTGAAATTTGAAATTATAATTGATGCAAGGAAATCAAAATTGAGCATAACCATTAACAAATGCAAAATCACACAAGGAAGATTAACCAATTATGAAAAAGGGGATTTATCCTATCATATAATGTTATCTCGATTACTTTAGAGTTAATTCAGTATTGGTCCTAGAATTTCAATGGGTGGATTACTCTCTCTTGAGTTATAATCATTAACACTAAATCATAAACCCTAATTGAATTAAATTACTGAAATTATAATCTCTCAATTTACAAAAACAAACCATAACCCAATTAGATCTTAAGCATTCTAATAGACAATTGGGTCCTCACATGAGATCTCTCTTAGTATAAATTACCAATTTGATTGTTTTCTTGATTTATTAGATTTTTTAACTCTCATTACCTAACCTAATCACTTTTCTATTAATTCACTCTCTCAATTTATTATTGAAGCATGTAAATATGACAAACAATCACAATACCAACACATTAACATAAAAAACAATCAAATTAATATTGATTTAAGAAAAATGCCTACAAAAGTTTAGAACATCCTTGAGATGGCTGGGTTAGAGTGGCTAGACAACAGCTGGCTGAAACTCCCTTTCTCTTCTTTCCTTCTCTCCCTTTTCCTTGAGTTCTTTCTCAAGATGGCAAATGGAGGCTTATCTTTAGGGTTTCTTTCTTTTGATTCTTTTCCCATTTAGGGTAAAAATTAGGTTTTACCCATCCCAAATGTATGAAACAACCCTTGAAAATTTAACCTCAAAAGCTATCCCCACATCTGTCGTGCACCTGTCATGATCGTGGCCAATAGGACTATGATCATAGAACTTAAAAATTGCTTCATTCACGATAAGGCCACGATTATGGCATATTATACCTACTTTTGTGACGATTGCAGCCACGATCGTGGCACTTGTTCTTTCTCCAAGCTTTCTCCAAAGCCTTTTTTACCTAATCTCAAACACTAACAAACTCATCAAAACACCTCACACACACAAAATTAAAGCTCGATATCATGCTCTAACCCATATAACACTCAAAAACATGTAACACAATTCTAAACCTAAATATGCACAAAGCTTCTAATTAACCAAAATCATACTAAATTACTCGTTAAAACATAATGCAACTTATAACTATCATCTTCTGACTTAGAAACTAACCCAAAATAACTTAGGGCATCTTTATAGAAATTCTGAAATTTTTGAGTTTTTTCGATATTGTAGCATGTTGATGTTAGCATTACTTTAGAGTATTATAGCGTTGACGTTAGCATGACATCATCAATGACGTCACTACGTGTGACTAGTAACGATGTGTGTAGCGCATGTACCCAGCTCTCACGCACCCTAATACTGTATTTTCTAAGAGGTGCATGCGTCGTACGTGCACCCATGTGCCTGGATACTTTGTGACACATATGATGCATGCGCCAGATGCATGCCACAAGCGCACACACAAATACGTGACAACATGCTAAGCAGTCACGTGCCCACAATCCGTACATCCTTCTTGGCGGTACTGTTGAGGCTTCGAGCATACACACCTGACAGTCTCCTCCACTTCGGCGTCGACAGATGATTTGTGGCAACTCCCAGGGCGATTTTACACGCTTCGAGGCTCGTTACTAAACATATGTTTACCACTTTCAAACAACAATAAGTAAGAAAAAACTGAAAAATGGAATATTATTCTCTAAAAATCTTATGGAGAAAAACCAAAAAAATCTTCATTTTTAACCACCTGATCATGTAATTGCTCTGATACCATATGTAATAAGTAACATGAGCCTTAATATGTATCTCGGATCGGATTTCAAAGGAAAATAAATGAAGAAATGCAAAAAATACCTGATTTTGGTTCCATAACTTTAAATGAGCTTTCTGAGGCCAAAACAAGTATGAATCTACCGTCACCTTAATGGGATCTACTCACCGGAATGAGTTAAAACCTTCCTACAATTTTCTTAAAGCATGAGCACTCTTAACAGGTTGGAGAATGCAAAATCTCATGAATTACTTAAGCAACTGCAGAAGATCTTAACATTTATATATATATATAGCTCCCATATTAGGCTTCTCCATCACAAGCCTGATATAAGTCCGGTCTATACTGATTGAGAACCATTTTTCTCCTAAAATTTGGCCCATTAACCTAGATCCTTTGTTGGGTCATTTTATTATTTTTATTTCGGATCAAATTTACATATCTTAAATAATAAGTTATTAAAAACTAATAAAATGCAGTTAATTATTGTCCACTAAATGGGAAATTTTCTAACATGTTCATATGTTTTATCAATTTTATTAATCTTTCTTTTGTCTGCAAGTTAGAGGAAGTGATTTACAGCCTTAAAACAAATTCCACATGTAAGGCACGAAGCACTAAGTTCCTTTCTTGATTTTGATCTTAATACAATACAAATTAGATGCTTCTCTTTGTCTTTTTATTTCTCTCTCTCTCTCTCTAAAGGGTATCATAGTTACTTTTTGGTTTATGCTATTAATTCTGACAAGAAACCATAAAAACTAATCTTTTAATTTTACACCAAAATTGTCTACTCGAAATCTACTCATCAAAGTAATAGCATACCTCTTGAAACTTCAAAGACACTCGTTATCTAAAAAACGTTGTCATATCCTTGCAATATCTTAGCATCACAAAACCAGACACAATTTCGCTGTCAACAAACTCAGTTTATGAATTGTCCACCCAAAGTAATTGAAAACTGTTTAACAGACTTTACGGTATCGAAAGGACACTCTTCATCAGGGTTTACACAATAAACTTGCAAACTCTTCCAATTTACGAACTTTTTCTGATGTCAATTACAGGCTTTCGACTGCTAATTAAGTGATATTATTTAGTAAAAATCATTGGAACAATCAAATCCTTGAAACGGAAGTTCTTAATTTTTCTTTCTAGTTTATGAAATTTTTTAAATTCCTCAATCAAAGGAGCTATCAACTAATCATCGTTGGTGATCTGTGTTAAAAAAATTCTTAATTTGTAGCTTGCCCTCGGAAAGTGACCTCCCCTGTAATTACATGTTTTTGCAACCTTTTAAGTAGTCAATGTAATGATTTTTAATCAAACATATGGGCTTATATGTGTATAATTATGTATAATGGCTATCATATAAAGTTGAGCCCAATTAATTAAACCGGTCTAATATGGTTATCATATTTTAGGCTTTATGTATCTATTTTAAGTGTGGGCTTTATACGTGTAGAGATCTGATTATAATTTCTAATTTTATGATGGGCCAAACTAAAAATTAAATTAGGGTTTTACCCTAATAAAAGTAGTTATGGTCCCTAAATTAAAACGTAGTCTTTTCTTCAGAGTTTTCCATCTTTTCTCTATTTTACTTTCATATTAGATCATTAAGATTTTTTTGTTTAATTATTTGTCTTCCGATTAGAGTATCTTTCGTTTCTTCTCTTTAAATCTGGTTATTGGCATATATGATTATGTTTAGGTTGTCTCATGAATTCAGATTTGGTTATTTTGTATATGCGTAAGGTTTAACTCCTTGATTCGTAACAAAACAAAAAAAAAGGAATGGATTATCATCTATTTGGGTGGAAATTTTTTTTTTTGTAAAGCTTTTAATAGCTTTCAAGAATAAGAACGTTTCTATCTGTTGTAGCTTTGATTTTAAGTTTTGACCATTGCATAATAACAAAAAAACTACTTTATTTGGCTTTACAATTTTACCATTATATAAAGACAAGAATTACCTTTATTTGGTGTTAACGTTTTACCATGTCATCGATAAAACAGAAGCATTTTTTAAAGCTTTATATATGTTGCAAGATTCAAGATTTAGATAAAGACCAGAAACAAACGTAAAGTTTTAGCACCTTAGAAAGTTTTAAATTCATACTTTGTTAGTATTATGTTACGGATTAATATTATGAGGGATGAGTTTTGGGGTTCAAAATTTATAATTTCTTATTTGATTCGTAAAATTTTGACCTAATTTTTGATTTGAGCTAACACGATTGTCACTGTCATAGCATTAAGAAATTAGAGCTATGACGCTTTCATACAACTTATGCAAAATTTTGGTATTTTAATTTAAGATTTTGGTAATTTAAAGAAATATATAGCATTTGAAATTAAATTAATTGAAGCAACATGTTGCCAAAGCAACCTCTCTTG
>JANZXP010000004.1:25513591-25560641 GCA_027576715.1 Erythroxylum flavicans | reverse complement strand
TTCATAATTAGAATTAGATAAATTAAAACTCTTTTTAATTTATCTTTAATTCTCTAATTAAACAATTTATAATCATATATCAAGATTGGCATCTAGCATCATGTCTTGACCATCCAAACATTTAGGAATGTCAAAGTGGTTTTGAGTAAACTTTTCATGCATAATTTTGTGTATAATTCAATCATTTCATCATACAATGTTCTGATAAGATATAGAGCATGCAATTAATGTCTACTCTATTTTGAGTCCAATCATATTAGTTATCCACCATTAGCTATCAATTCAATTAATGAAATTTGTAAACTATTTACAAAATGTCATTCCACCTTACCTAAGGATTTCCTGAATCAATACGAATTGGGCCTCCATATAGTTCATGCTACATCCAATGACTATTGATTGATTGACCCATGATTAAATAGGTCATAAGTAGTATAAAAACATAGCAATCCCTATACAAGATAACTTTGGTGACCTCATGTCAAAGGATCACTTATATAGATATCACAATGAGAATTCCATAAATTTACAAGTAATGTTCCAAATGGATTTCTCATGTCGGGTTTGTTCAGTGAACTTGTTCTCTAATAAGCACCCACTCGTTTGTTTAAGTATCTCTATACTTTAGCCTTGAGATTGACTACTTCCTTCATAAGGGGAAAAAACGTGTTCTAGTCCTTTTATGTTCTATTAATGTCCAATCTTAATAAAACAATGACCAGGAACAATTTAGGGATAACACATAAGTGCAATATGAATATCATAATTATAATCTCATTATAATTGCATTTGTAATGCACAATTATCATATGGACTTTATCATATACATCTCAAAATGTACATGATAAAGAATGCCTTTAAATTATTTTTTCATTAAACTACAACTTATGCGATTGGTTGTAGGGCATAAACCAACAATCTTCCACTTGCACTAAGGTAATCGCTTAAGTATCTCATACATATCAGCATATGACGATTATTCTACCATTGGGAAAGTGGTGTAATGAGATAATTCTACAAGATTCTCTTTAATGAGCACTTGCTTAGATCTTACAACTTCCATCTTAATTATCATCATAATTAAGAAAATTGCCTAATACATACTTGGATCTTTGATGAGACTTACATTACTATCTTGAACAATGCAAAGAGACTATATTAAGTTCACTAAAGAACTTATTGATCCAATTAATCATTTCCATTAAATGAAAAATGTATTATGGCTTGATTAACATCCATTTCTACATTAGAAACTTTCCAATCAATGATATTATTCTAAGTAAATAAACCTTAATAAGTATTTACCTCTAAAATTATATCCTTATCATCTTAAACTCAAATATCAACTCATACATAAAATAATGGATATCTTAATACTTCGCAAGTATCTAATATCTCAAATACAAAACATCTTTAGAACTTTATCTATATACTTAGAGTTAGAATAGGTGAATAGCATCCAATCTATCTCTATAGATCTAATTCCCAAAATTAAGTTGTTGCCTTTTCCTATCTAATAAGAGTTGTTCTTAGATAATTATATTTTCAAAAATTGAAAGTTAGAATTGTTATTCTCTAATCGGGTTAGAATTGTTATTCTCTGATCGGGTGTTTGTTGTGTGTAAGTTTTAATATTAACCCTCAATAATCCACAAGCGCACAGTTCGTTAGCATAGTACGCAAGGTATCGATCCCATGAGGAGGAATTAATCTAATCCTAAAATCTAAGGCCAGAAACAATAACAAAAATCCAAGAAGCAACAAAACTAAAAACTAGAATTCAATTTAATCAATCAAATTAAGAATAAAAAATGAATATACTAATTATTAAGCAATTACAACACACCCAAGAATTAACCGAAAGAATTTAACAATTGTGAGAAAGGAAATTTTACCTATCCTTAATGCTAACCTAATTGATTATGAGTTATCAGATTACTGGTTCTAGACTATCTTAGGGTTAATTATTCTCTCTTGAGTTATAAACAATAACCCTAAATCATAAACTAATCAGATTATGGGGGTTGTAATCTCTATTTATAACCTATCAAAAACCCTAATTAGTTCTGAAGTTCTCTAGTAAACTATCGAAAACCTATGCAAGATCTCTCTTCGCACAATTTCTTGGTCTGATTCAATTCTTGTTATATTAAATCACCTAACTCTCGTTAGTCCAATTTAATCATTTCCATTCGATTCACCCTCTTAGTTTATTAAATTACATAATTAAACCACAACAAATCTAATAAATACATAAACAATCAGATTTTCATTAATTCAAGAATAAAAATTTGAAGTTGAGTTTAGAACATCCTTTGTATTTAAGATTCTATCATTAACTATTCAATCCAATTCTATACAATGATAAAGCTGAAAATAAATAGGAAGTACAATTTAAATGGAGGACAGGAGGAAGCGATGTTGGGAAGCCTCCTAATCTGAGAAGTATGTCGAGTCAGCTTCTTCTACTCTTCTCTCTTCCTTCTTCTCTTCCTCAATCTCTCGATGAATTCTCTCTAGGGTTTCTCAAGGTGGTTGATGCAAAAGCTCCCTTTACCTCTTTTTCTTGTTCTTTAAAAATCCTTTTGTGTTATAAGCAGCCCTAGGGTTTTTCCAGGGTCTGAAAGGTCTAAAAAATCCATTAACACTTGACGTTTTTTAGTGTCTGCACGTCTACCCGACATAGGCCACGACTGTGGCCCTGTTTGCCATGATTGTGGGCCATTTCTTGGGATTCTGTCCATGTCCTGAGTAAGTTATGATCATGGGCTAACTCTGGTGCATATGTCACGATTGTGGCCTATTGTGCTATGATCGTGGACCATTTTTTTGACCCGAATGTCTCTAAAACTTTTCCATTTTTGATGTTGACCTTAAAACACTAGCAAACACATCAAGGTACCTCAAAAACATAATAATTAAGGTCAAATACTTGTACTAACCCATAAAACACTTAAAACATATATAATTAACAAACTAGCACAATTTTAACCTAAACACATACTAAATGATTGAATTAACAGTTAAATAAATATCAAACTAAGCCTTAAAACATAATGCAATTTACATTTATCAATATTCCACACTTAAACATTTGCTTGTCCTCAAGAAAACAAAACAACAAACACATAAAATCACAAAGCACACAAATAATGAGACAATGGCTTCAACTTCATGAAATAAATTTAACTTTAAATACAATTATTCAAGTTGCTGCAAATTATTAACATGAAAAATCTGTGTCTAGGAGCTTTGAGCTAAACATACATATTAATCAAGACCCAAATATCAAGTTATTTACCCTTTTTAATTATACGCAAATATTAATAATTCTTTGGTCATTCAAACTTTGTAACTACTCCTAAGTACATTTTCATGAAAAGTCAAGCTATTTACAAGTTTGGTAGGTTTTTATTAAAAAAACATATATTTTTTATTTAATTTTTATGGACATGGGCATGGTGTTTTACTCAGAGGCAAACATTGGTGATGAATGTCAATCCAGTTACTAATAGGTGTGCATTAGGATATGTTTTTATAGTTATTGACATGTGTTTTCTAGCATAATTGCTAATTATTGTTCTAGTTTAGGATTCATTTTGTATGTTCTTGTTAAGTTTGATTTTCATTATTTTTCTTGTGTGTTTGATGTTAACTGAGGGCAAGAATTGACTATTTTTATATAGGAAGAAGGAAGGAGCAACTTGGAGGGTGAACTAAAGATCAAAGAGGAGAAGAAATGAGGAGTGCATATGTGAAAAATTCCCACGCTCGTGGGAATCATGCTATTTCCCACAAGCGTGGGAATTACAATCCGAGGCAATCAGCGAGGCTTCATTAAACTTAGGATTTTTGGACTATAAAAAAGGAATTAAGCCTCCATCTTAAGGGGAGATGACACCCACCTGTAGAAACACCATCTTTGAGTAAAGAACACATGTTTGAAGCAATGAGGAAGGATTGAAGACAAGGATCATTATCAAAATTGGGCAAAATAGCACATCAACATTAAAATTCCAAATTTTGGCAAAGAAGAAAAGGATTCCTTCGATTCAATTTTCTGTCATATTAATCTCTTCTATTCTTTATAAAAATAGATTAGTTGAATGTTGATGATCTTACAGAGACCATGTTAGGCTGATTTTATTTTAGGGATTGCTTTTGGAAATATTATGTTGAACTCCTATTTTATTGAATTGAATTTAATTGTCTTTATTGATTATTGTTTTTAATTGTCATCTAGCAACAAATCGAGAGAGTGAGTGAGATGAAATTTGTGTAGGATTGTACAATAAGAGTTGGCAACCTATAGACTAGAAATCATGACATTAATTGAATAGTTAGATGAGAGATCTTGACTAGTCAATCGATCACCCATAGGATAGTTTGATAACTAATTGAATCGGTAGAGTCATTGGGTAGGTTGAGAGATCGTTCAATTGATTCCCGTTAATTCAATTAGGGATAAATAGTTACATTTTGAGAGAGGGTAATTAGTACATTCGGAAATCTAGGGTGAGACATAATTCAATCGATAAAATAGGAAGGAGACAAAATAGGAAAAAAAAGTAATCTTTAGTATTTAAATTCTTGAATTTCGATGTTCTGCAATTCCGGTATTATCCATTGTTTACATTAGTCTTTTAATTTTAATTTAATGTTTTAGATTATTTTCATTTCATAAAGTTTCTTAAATAAAATTGTGTCTAAATTAAGCGGTGTCATGACCTATTCACTTGCAATTTTTAAGCGTAAAATTAGTAGATAGGTTTTACCATCAATAATGAATAAACCATTCACTTGTGAATTATCAAGGGTATTATTAAAACTTACACATACCAAACCACCGATCATGTTTTTGGCACCATTTCCGAGGAGGCAATTAGTTTGATTCTTTAATTTAAGGAGTTTAGTTAGTTTTTGTTTCTTTCTTTCTTTCTTTCTTTCCATTTCTGAAATCGTGCTCTTGCATAACCACAAGAGTCATGAGAAGATTGAGTTGTGCAGCTAAAACCTTAGAGTTAGACATCACTCGATTAGAATGATCCATTAAGAAAGCTCGACGTGAAGAAGAAGAAGAAATCATGAAAGCAATGGAATTTCAGCAAGATTTAGACCACAGAGCAAACAAAGGACGTCAACAATGAAACCTTATGGACTTAATGAGACTAGGGTTCAATACGGCTAACCAAGGAGTAGCTAGGCCACTCGAATAAGCAGCATTTAAAATTAAACTAGCCCTCCTAAACATGCTTCAATAGAATATGCAGTTTTATGGACTAACGAATGAAGATCCCAACGCACATATAGTGAACTTCCTTGAAATCTGTGATTCCTTCCGGTACCATTTGAAGATGTGGTAAGAATTAGGCTCCTTTTACCCTTAAAGATAGAGCAAAGGCTTGGTATCATTCTCTCATCCTAACCAATATCACTACTTGGGATTAACTAGTTCTTGCCTTTTTATGCAAGCATTTCCATCTGAATACGACCACAAAGATCATCACAGAGATTACTAACTTCTAGCAAAGTAACTGGGAATTAATCTATGAAACGTGAGAAAGATACAAGGATTCGCAACAAAAATTTCCTCACCATAACCTACCCAAGGAATTATTATTGCAAACATTCTATAATGGAGTAACCCCACATACGAGAGGCATAATTGACGCAGCTTCAGGGGGATCACTGATGAGAAAGACGATAGATGAAGGATAAGAGTTGATAGAGGAGATGGCAAGTAAGAACTGCCTATGGATGAACGAGCAAAGTAAATAAACCATTACTTTCTGAGAACAAAAAGGAATTGTGGTTTTCAATCAAATGACAGAGATGCAAGCTAAAATTGACAACTTAACTCGACAGCTCAATAACATGAAGGCTTCGTCCTCAGCTTTGATAAAAGCTATGTAACTTAAGTGTGAACTCTGTGAACATATGGACCATGATACAGTGGACTATTTCATGATGAAGGAAAGTGATCCAGAGTAAGTGAATTATATGGGAGCTCAATATGGATGAGGAGGGGGGAACAATCCTTACTCTAACACATACAACCCTGGGTGGAACAATCACCCTAACTTCTCATGGACGAACAATGCTGAAAGACAGTTCAGACCTCAAGGACAACCAAGCTTCCAACAAGATAAACTGAGCTTAATGGAATACAAGTTGGATAAAATTTTAAACAAGCTTGGAACTCTAGATGATGCAAAAACGAGTTTGGAAGGCAGATTTGAACAAGTAACAAAGAACCATGCCTCTTCAATCCACAATCTAGAGGTCCAGGTAAAACAATTGTCAAATGCTTTCTCTACGCAAAATATGGGAATTCTTCCTAGCACTTCGAGAACAAAACTAAAGGAGCAATTAAAGGCTATTACACTTCGAAGTGGGAAGGAACTTGAACCATCCATAGGGACAATAGAGGAACCTATTCCTCCTGTTGAGAAAGATCACGAAAAGGAGAAAGAAGTGAATATGAGTGAATACCCTCCTTATGTCACTCCTCTACCATATCAAGATTCCCTTCCCTCAACAGCTACAAAAGAAGAAGCTGGATGCGTAATTTGTAAAATTTGTTAAGAAATTAAAGATTTTATAGATAAATCTCTCATTTATAGAGGCTTTGGAACACATGCCTAAATACGCTAAATTTTTTAAGGACATATTATCAAAGAAGCATACTTAGGAAGATAATGAAACGGTAGCTCTAACTGGCACTTGCAGCTCCATAGTCAACAACCAGGTGCCATCTAAATTGAAGGATCCAGGGAGTTTCACAATACCCTGTGTGGTTGGTGAATTTGAATTCACAAAGTGCTTGTGTGACTTGGGAGCAAGTATTAATCTTATGCCTTTGTCAATATTCAAGAAGTTGGGGCTGGGTGAGGTCAAACCAACATCGATGTTGATTCAATTGACTGATCAATCTATTAAAAGACCATTGGGCATAGTGGAAGACATTCTTATGCAAGTGGACTAGTTCATTATTCCTGCGGATTTTGTGGTTTTAGATTTTGAAGAAGATAAGAACTGTCCACTGATCTTTCATCGACCATTTATGAATACAGGGAAAGCCATAATTGACGTTCACGAACGGCAATTAACACTTTAAATAGGCTAAGATCAGACCAAATTCAATATGAATAAGGTTTTAAAGAGCCCAACAACAAGCAGTGCATGTATAAAAGTTGAAATTATGGATCAAAATTTGCAAGAACAAGTCGAGAGCTGCATCACTAAAATACAATCAATGGCAATAAAGACTAATAATGGATGGAGTCGAAAATTCAAACGCATCAAGATATATTAGTCCAAACTGAAGCACCCACACCACCATCCACAAAAAAACCACCCACATTAGAGCTTAACCCTTTACTTGCACGTCTCAGATACACCTTTCTAGGGGAGGGTCAAAGGTTGTCGATAAATCATCTCAAATCAATTGGATGAGAAATAAGAAAGTAAGGTGGTAGTAATTGTGAGAAAGAGAATGACAGCCATTAGATGGCAGATTTTTGATATTCGAGGTATAAGCTCAACTATTTGTGTGCACCGAATAAACCTAGAGGAAGGATGCAAAATAGTAAGGGAGCGTTAATGAAGGTTGAACCCCTAATATGAAGGAGGTGGTCAAGAAAGACATAATCAAACTCTTAGATGCAGGGATAATTTATCCCATCTCTGAAACTGAATGGGTTAGTCCAGTTCAATATGTACCTAAAAAGGGTGGAATGACGATAATAGAAAGTGAGAGTGGAGAAGTAATTTCAATAAGAGCAGTCATAGGATGGAGAGTATGTATAGGCTATCGTAACCTCAACTCAGTGACTAAGAAAGATCATTTTCCTCTTCTGTTCATAGACCAGATGATAGAAAGGTGGCGGGCATTCGTTTTATTACTTCTTAGATGGATATTCAGGATACAAACAGATATTCATCTACCCTGATGACTAAGAAAAGACCACATTCACTTCCTTTATGGTACTTTCGTATACAGACAGATGCCTTTCATACTATGCAATGCCCCGGTTATATTTCAAAGATATATGATGTCCATCTTCGCCAACATGATCAAAGATATAATAGAGGTATTCATGGATGATTTTTCAATTTTTTGGGACTCTTTCGAAATGTGTTTAACCAATTTGGACAAAGTTCTTCAAAGATGTGAAGAATCACACTTGGTGCTGAATTAGGAGAAATGTCATTTTATGGTGCAAGAGGGGATAATGTTAGGGTATAAAATCTCACACCAAGAATTTGAAGTCGACAAAGCAAAAATAGAAGTTATAAAGAAACTTCCACCACCAAGTAATGTAAAAGGTGTGCGAGAATTTTTAGGGCATGCAGGATTTTACTGTCGATTTATCAAAGACTTCTCATAAATTGCAAGACCTTTGACAAACTTGTTATTCAAGGATGTGCCTTTTCTGTTTGATGACAAGCGTATGTCTGCCTTTGACAACCTAAAGGAGGCATTAATATCTGTACCAATTCTATCGCCACCTGACTGGACACTTCCATTTGAGGTTATGTGCGATGCAAGTGACCAAGTTATAGATTGTGTATTGGGCCAAAGGAAAGATAAAAGGTTGCACGTGATCTACTATGCCAGCACCCTTGCAGGAACTCAACTTAACTACACCACAAAAAAGAAAGAATTAGTAGTGTATGCATGTGATAAATTTTGATAATACCTTTTGGGATCAAAGGTAATCATATTCAATGATTATGCAACATTAAAATATGTTTTCAACAAAAAAGATGCAAAACCAAGGCTCATTCAATTGGTGTTACTTTTACAATAATTTGATATAGAATTAAGAGATAAAAAAGGAATAGAAAATGTGGTTACCGACCACTTATCCAGACTGGAAGGAGGGGAATGCAAGCTAAATGAAGATATTAATGAAAATGTCCCTAATGAAACCCTAATGCTACTCAAGAGTTTAGCTACACCATGGTTCGCTGACATAATGAATTATGTAGCTAGTGGTAAACTTCCTCATGATCTATCTTACCAACAAAGAAGAAGATTCCTACATGATTGTAACTGATATCTATGGGATAAGCCAATTTTATACAGAACATGTGCCGATGGGTTAATGCGACGATGTGTTTCGGAGGAGGAAATGTTGGACATATTAAAGCAATGTCATGAAGGTCAATATGCTAGACATTATGGAACTAACAAAACGACAGGTCGGATACTCTACAGTGGATTTTATTGGACACAATTGTTTAATGAGCTCAAACTTTCGTGGAACAATGTGATCGATGCCAGAGAATAGGTAACATCTCCAAAGGAGATGAGATGCCTTTATCAAACATTTTAGAAGTGGAAGTCTTCAATGTATGGGGCATCGATTTTATAGGGTCTTTCCCATCTTCAATTGGAACACATGTACATTCTAATGGAGGTGGATTATGTTTTGCACTGGGCTAAAGCAGTGGCATCTCTAACTAATGATGGAAAGGTAGCGCAAAAGTTCATCAAACCGTTATTCAATCAGTTTGGAGTGCCACTTACAATAATAAGTGATGGAGGTACACATTCCTGCAATAGATCTTTTGATGCCCTCTTAAAAAGATATGGACTACACCACCATGTTGCTACACCTGACCATCCGTAGACCAGTGGCCAAGTGGAAGTTGTCAACTGAGAACTTAAACGAATTTTAGAAAAGACGTTAAACAACTCCAGGAAGGATTAGGCAATAAAGCTAAACGATGCTTTATAGGCTTATAAAACTAGTTTCAAAAGACCTAAAACATCGGGCATATTGAGTGATAAAAATTTTAAATTTTGATTAGAAGCAAGCAGGTGAAAGCAAGTTTTGCAACTGAACGAACTTGAAGAGTTTCGTTATAATGCGTACGAAAACGCCAAACTTTACAAGGAAAAGGTAAAGAAATGGCACGATTCTCATCTTAAACAAAAGGAATTTAAAGTAGGAGATGCAGTTTTGCTATATATATAATTTAAGGTTGAGGCTATTTCCAGGGAAGTTAAAATCTCGATGGAGTGAACCATTTACGGTCATTCAAGTTTTCGATCATGGAACCCTCAAATTGGAAAATGCCAACAAGAAAACTTTTAAGGTCAACGGGCATTATTGTAAGCTATATTTCAAAGGAGCAATTCTTAAGGACAAGGAAGTGATTTCCTTTTGTTTGAACAATTAAGACACCTCCATGGATGTAAGGTCAAGCTAATGACCATAAATTAGCATGTTTAATAGTTCGATTGAAATTGTTAGGTTTAGTTAGAGTTGTTTTGAACTTCCAATAAAACTTTAGTAATTTGAAGTAATTTGGCATCACAACTTCTCTTACTCTCCTTAAGCAATTCCAAGATAAGACAACAGGCTCAAGGCATCCAACTGCCACCCCCAACACCATTCCTGCCTCTATCACCATGAAGCTTTATTCTAACCCTTTTTTTAATTTAGTCCTTATTTTATTCTTATTTTTATTTTAATTCATATTTCTTCTTGCTATGTGTGTTTGTTTGCCTCCTTCTCACATTGAGGACAATGTGTTGTTCAAGTGTGGGAAAGGTTATATGTTTTATTTTGAATGCAAATTTTGCATGTTGTATAATAGTTTGTTAGGTTGCATTTTGTGAATTGTTTGAATATGTCAATGGCTTAGATGGATTGAAATTGATTTAATTTTGAACATAATGGATTGAAATTGATTTAATTTTGAAGATAGTCTATTAGGTTGTAAAGGGCCATTAGCTCGCAAAATTAATGAAATGGGTTCTTTGGCTAAATATGCAAGTTAATTAGGATTTTGTGTGAGTTGTCACCCTCTAAATTGTCATATTCATTCATAATTTGAGGTCTTTCAACTAAAATAGCTCTGCTAGTGTTTTTTCATGAAAATGAGTAGCTTAAGCAACAAGGTAGGCTATAAAAAACGTTTGTTGGTTAATTTTAAATGAATAACTATTCTACTGGCCTTCGGGTTATGAATAGAGCTAGTAGCTAGTTAAGAACGTGATGTAGCTGAGTAACCAAATTGGCACGCATCACAAATGTTTGTCTTCATATTAAAAGGTTATAATGATGTTTCAACCAAGCAGCTTAATTGAAAAAATTGACTCAGTCAAGTAACCGAATTGACATTCATCACCAATGTTTGTCTCCGAGTAAAAAACTAGGTCCATGTTCAATAAAAAATGCTTTTTCTAATAAAACCTAACAAACTTGTAAATGGCTTGACTTTTCATAAACACATACTTAGGAGTAGTTATATAGTTGAATGACCAAAGAATTATTAATGTGTATGTACAATTGAAAAGGGTGAGTAACTTGACATTTGAGTTTTAATTAATATGTATGTTTAGTTCATAGCCCCTAGATGTGGATTTTGCATGTTAATAATTTGAAGTAACTTAAATGATTATGTTTAAAGTCAAATTCATTTCATGAAGTTGAACTCATTGTCTCATTATCACATTGTGTGCTTTGTGATTTTTTATGTGTTTGTTGTTTTGTTTTCTTGAGGACAAGCAAACGTTTAAGTGTGGGGATGTTGATAAGTGTAATTTGCACCATATTTTAGCGCTTAGTTTGATATGTATTTAATTGTTAATTCAATCATTCAGTATGTGTTTAGGTTAGAATTATGTTAGTTTATTAATTATTTGTGTTTAAGTGTTTTTATGGGTTAGTACAAGTCTTTGAGCTTAAATATTTTGTTTTTAAGGTACCTTGAGATGTTTGTTAGCGTTTCAGGGTCAACATCGAAGAATGGAAAAGTTTCAGAGACATTCGGGCTGAAACAAAGGCCCACAATCGTGGCATCATAACAAAAGCATTGGAGTCGGCCCACAAACGTGGCCTATATGCCACGGTCGTGACAGAAGCTCAAGACATAGCCCACGATCGTAGCCTGCATGCCACGAACGTGACAGAAGGATTGGATGTGGCCTAAGATCAAGGCATACATTGGGCAAACACGCAGACAATAAAAAACGTCAAGTTTCAAAGGATTTTTTAAACCTTTCAAACCCCAAAAAATCCTAGGGCTACTCAGAACACAAAGGATATTTAAAGAACAAGATTAAAAGGCACAAAAAGCTTTTGCATTAGCCATATTTGGAGAAACACTATAGAGAATTATCGAGAGATAGAGAAAAAGAATAAGGAAGAGAGAAAAGGAGAAGAAACTGACTCAACATGGTTCCGGGATCAGGAGTTTCCAAACATAGTTGTCTCCCGTCATCTGTTTAAATCATATTTCTTACTATTTTAAGTTTTATTATTGTATAGAATTGGAATAATAGTTGATGGTAGGATTTTTGGATGTTGATGATGTTCTAAACTCACCTTCGGAGTTTTATTCTTGATTTAATGAAATCTGATTATTCTTATGTTTGTTAGGTTCATTGTGATTGAATTCTGTGATTGCATAATTCGGTAATAAATTGAGATGGTGAATTGAATGAAAAATAATTAAATTGGGCTAACAAGAGTTAGGTGATTTAATAAAACAAGGATTAAATCAAATCGGTAATTGTGTAAAGAGAAATATTGCATAGGTTCCCGATAGTTTATTGCGCAGCTTCAGATCTAATTAGGGTTTTGGATAGATTGTAATTGAGAGATTGCAATTCCCATAATCCGATTAAGGTTTATAATTTAGGATTAATGGTTATAACTCTAGAGAGAGTAATCAACCCTAAGACTGTCTAGAACCAATAATCCAATAATTCATAATCAGTTAGGTTAGCATTAAGGATTGGTAAAATTTCCTTTCTATCAATTGGTAATTCCTTTAAGTTAATTCTTGGGTGTGAGCTGCAATTGCTGAATTATTAATATTTTCATCATATATTTCTGATTTAATTTGATTGATTGAATTGAATTCTTATTTTAGTTCCAGTAAATCTAAAATTTCTGTGATTTATGATGGCCTTAGATTTTAGGATTAGATTATCCCTCCTTGTGGGATCGACACCTTAGGTACTACGCAAATGAATTATGTGCTTGCGGGTTGTCGAGGTATTATTAAAACTTACACACACCAAACTAGCAATCACCCACTTCTATATCGTTTACCCGAAACTAGTTAACCACTAGTTATGGAGCTGGTTATACATTGTTTACCCGTAGCTGGTTAACCACTAGTTATGAAGTTGGTTCTACATCGCTTATCTATAATTAGTTAACCATTAGTTACAGAGCTAGTTTTACATTGCTTATCTACACTAGGTTAACCACTATACATTGATATAATAATATGTATAAAACCTTACGGTGTACCATAAACTAAAAAAATCATCTATCCTTTTTATCAACCAATAACATAATTTTAATGTAACTTCAAATCGTATGAAATTCAACTTTCAAACTTCAATTCATGTATTGCTAAAACATAAACTTATGCTAGCAATATTCACTTATAATGTATCATTCACATAAAACTTATAATTATACAATTCAAAATCACATGTCATCAATTCTTTTACAAATAATTTAGTCATATAAAACAATTAAAAATACACTTACTATTTTGCAAATTTATCACTAAGCACACTTAAGCGTTGTGAGTCTCTCCTTTATCTACACAAATTGCATTTCACTTAAGCATTTATTTCCAATTTCAAAAATAAGGCATTAAAACTATATATTTAGTTTAATCGAATTTGAGATTAGTATTTAATCGCATAACACATACGCTAATTGCATTTCTGCTTAATTTTGTAAGCTAATATATTATTCTCCGTTTCAAAATTTAACTTCGAAAATTACTTAAATACCATCTTTTACCCATTCTAACTTATCAATTTCTTCAAAACACTGTCTCACCCAATTAATTCACCATAACCATAATCAAACTTTGATAACTCACACTAACAACTACATTTCCTCTTAACGCCAAATTATCCTCACCACACATAATTATATTGTCATTTCATTTTCTTTCCAATTATTCAACACTATTTACCTAAGATCCATGCCAAGCATCATCAAACACTTTATAAACCATTTCAACTTCATTACTTTCCAAATACACCCCATATACTAAGTTTTTTTCCAAATAATAACGTAACACTTCATTTAACAATTTCAATGCCACAAATACACTTAATGACCATCCTTAATCACATTCACATAGTCATTACATCATAACCATACTTTTATATTAAAAAATGCCCTTAAGGCTAAACTTAACATATTTCACATTAAACTTTCCCAATTCAATTCCATTTGGTTTCTAACATTTAAAATCAATCCAAATTCACTTCCATGACATTCTAATACACATTTAAGTCATAAAATTTCATTAATGAATTTTTATATAATCATACACCCTTTGTTGAATTTCAACCAAAACCAATTCCAATTCCATTCCTTTTCATTTCTTTACTTTATTAGCATCAAAATAATGTTATGAACATCATAAAACATCAAAATAGAATTTTTGGATCAAATCACACTAAAAAGTCCTAGCCATATATAGTTTATTCTTCCAACTTGATTTCTTAGTTTACTTTCTTAATTTCAACCCTTAAATGCTTCTATTCTTATTATCTACTCCATGGCAAGTCAAAGATTACCATTGATCTTAAACACATCCATCCCAATCAAAAACCCATAAAAATTAGAAATTTAAACTAGGAAAACTTACCACTGTTTCCTTCAATCTTTTGGGTAATTGATGACTACTTAGGCTTGATTAAGGTCTCTTCAAATTCAACTTCCCATAAGAAAGGGCTGCACTCTTCTTCTTCTCCTCCTTGGATGAAACTTCACCTTGGTTTCTCTTTTTTTTCTCTTTTGGTTTTGGTGCCTCACGTTTATGTTAAAAGAATGAAGCAATTTGTCTTACTTTTTACTTTTTATACTCCATGTCATCTCCTCAGTGGCCATCTCTAATGACTCATTAATCCACTAACACCATGTAAAAAGATCAAATTGCCTTTTAATGAATTTAATTTACCAACCAACCGAGTTAAGTTTTGAAAATATTATGTAACCATCTTATTATCAACTTGATCATGAAAATACTCTAATTAGGGTCAATACTTATTGATTAGATTCTTTTAAAAAATTTCAAATGGGTTTAAAAGCATCAATACCCATTATTTTCCAAAAATGACATTTTAATCCTAAACTTTCAAAACTCTCGAAGTCCATCCAATCGGACTTATTTTTGATCCATTTCAGTATCATTAAACTCTAATACTTATTCCAAATATTTTTCAATATTTTGGGGTTGGGTCCCCCCCAAAAATCACTATTCACCTAGATCTACTATTCATCCAAAAACACTTCTCCACATTAGCCTTTCATAATCTGTTTTCTATTGTAGTTATTAAAGTAAGAAGAATATTAAGAGGGTCTAATGGATGCTAATTGTCAAATTAAAATGAGATTTATTTTTCATTCTTGATAATCTATTGAATATTTATTTTTATCTTGTCTTTTAACTTTATTTTTTCCTCCAAGTCCACGAAGTATTGGCTCTTGAGCTAATCTTCATAAAGCTTTTTCTGTGCAAATGTTCAACATATATTCATTTTATCCACAATGATTGTTTATTTATGAATCATTAACATATTCTCTCTGTAAGAAATATTTTGTTCTCAAATTTTATAAAGGTCAATCCTAATCCATAGTCTTTATTTTTTTATGTAAGTTAATTTTTTCAACTTATTTTAGTCTTGAATTAGTTATTACTACTGCATGTACAAAGATATTTTATTTAATTCCTTTTAACATCCTTTATAGCTCTAAATGGAAGCATCTAGTGTGACGGCCAGTACGCTTATGGATTTTTAAGGATAGACTTCATCAATTCAATGCTTTTTGCATATTAAAGATGATTATTTAAGCCTATGGTCTACAAGTAATTTGTATTATAAGGGGAAAATACTATCTAAAAATTAGTAAGGAAGAGATAAGAGGTAAATGAAGATACCTAATTGGAAAATCTTCTTGTCTAGATTTTGAGAGGAAAATAAAGAGCCTACTTAACTTAAGATTTCCTACTGAAAATAAAGATAAAAGATTTTTTAGATTAATTGATAGTCTAGAGATTACTTTAGATTCTTTTAGAGCTTTAAGGAACATATCGATATAGTATGGATTAGCATGGAAATAATAATAGGTCATCTATAAATGATAAACTAATAACTCTAGTTCTTTAGCAATTTTGGTGGAATTTAAAACGGTTTGTATTGATTGATTTTCTAATTATATGTTGCAAAAAATTTTAATATATAAAAAAGTTAAGGGGGAAAAGAATTTCCCTAACTTAGTCCTTTGTCTCCTTTAAATTATTTAATGTGCTCAATATTAACTAATTTTTGTTATGAAAGAAAGAATATATTAAGCTTTTAGGTAAAAAGGTTAAAATTAAGTCCATACAAAACTATACAATTAAAAGACAATACTGCCTATACATCACTTATACTAAAATATCACTAATAATTACACTTAGTAATCAAGTAGCAAAAGTTGATCAGAGGAAGTTAATTGATTCTCCAAGTGAGTTGAAAGTGAGGACCAAAATAATGTTTATCCCTATAGGTAAAAATATGTTGTTTGATTTTATAGCAAACGACCAACAGAATAGTGTCTATATTATTCTAAGAATAATAAAAGATTATATTGTTTCTCTCTTCCTATAATTCATATACTAAGTAACTAAATGCAACTCTAAACACTTATAAATATACTATCAAACAAGCAAACTTGGGAGAATAACTAAACGATTGCTCTGACGAAAAGTTGCAATTCCATCATCACACATATGCCTTCAAAATTAAAGGACCCTAGGAACTTTATGATACCTTGTGTTATTGGTGATCTAAAGTTTGATAAATGTTTTTATGACTTAGGTGTAAGTATTAACCTTACGCCTTTGTCAATTTTTAGGAAAATTAAGGCTAAGCGATATGAAGCTGACTTTTATGCTTATTTAGTTAACAGATTAATCAATCAAGAAACCACTTTGTGTGGTGGAGGATGTCATCTTCAAAATGGACAAATTCATTATTCCTGTGGACTTTGTAGTATTAGACCTTGAAAAGGATAGGAATTTCCCACTCATTTTTGATAAGCCATTCAAGAATAAGGGGAGAGCTTCAATTGATGTTCATGAAGGCAAACTCATCCTTCGAACTGGTGATGATCAAGTAGAGTTTAAAATGAACAAAGATTTGAAGAATTCAAAGGAAAGCGGCTCTTGTATGAAGATAGACATTTTGGATGAATGTATCAAAGAGCAGGAGGAGAGCTGCAATGAAGAAGCGAGTTTAAGGAAGATGAAACTAAAGAAAGAGAAGAGGAGGAGTTGGGCGTTCAGTCCAATCAACAGATTTTAGTGAGAACAGAAGCACCTGTGCCACACTTTATTTTACTGCCACTAACTCTTAAGTTAAAGTATTTACCTACACACCTTAAGTATACTTTTCTAGGAGACAGCCAAACTTTACCCATCCTTATTTCAAACCAGCTAGATGAAGAATAAGAGAGTAAGGTTGTAGGGATAATTAGGAAGTGGATGAAGGCTTTAGGATGGCAAATATCTAACATAAGAGGTATAATTCCTAATGTGGTGATGCATAGGATTAAATTCAAGGAAGGGAGTAATGCAGTAACAAAAAGACAATGAAGGTTAAACCCTCATATGAGTTAAGTGATCAAAAAGGAGGTTGTAAATTGATAGACGTGGGTATCATTATCCAATTTTGGGTAATGAATGGGTGAACCTTGTGCAATGTGTACCTAGAAAAGGAGGTATGATAGTAATGAAGAGTGAAAATGGTGAAATGATTTTTATTCAAACATTCCTTCTTTTATACATAATTTTTCTTATTTTCATGCAACATTAACAAGATACTCCGTTCAATATTCATGCAACATCCACTCCATTTTCACTCAATTCATTTCAAATTTGTATTAAAACACAAGAATTTGTACCAAAAATCAAGATATGAATGCAAGCAAAATCAATAAAAATTAGACACAATAATTCCCCCACACTTCAACTATACTTGTCCCCAAGCAAAATAAAAGATACTGAACTATACAAGAATAACCAATGAAAACAAAGATTTTCCTAAATAATAGTCAAAGATATCAACGATCATTTCAATAAACACAATATGAGAACTTGAAACTCATAATACTCCATGAATAGACTATTCTTCGCATGCTTAGCCAAAATTAATAAGTACTTCAACTCAAAGACCATTAACAAGTGTGATAGACAATCACTCCACTCTCCATCCTCTCATACATTCAAAGGGAGGATATATTCACTCGTCATTCATTTCATATAAGGCATCTACCATAGGCTCGCTTACTAATCCAATCTCTACCACTCATATCAAACACAAACATCAATTCAAAGGTCTTTATTTTGGTTATAATGGGCCTAGGCTAAAGGTAGGAAAAAGGAAAATCACAAAACAAATTAAGCATTTAAAATAATACAGAACAGTGAAACATAAAACATTTAATTCTTTCCTCTCATTTAATAAGGTTAGCACTCCCCTTTTTACGTCTCTCCACTTTCTTTTCATTTTTGGTTGTCTTCTCTTCCCTCTGTTTCTTTTCTATTTCTTTCTTTCTCTTTTCTTTCTTTTTTCTTTTCTTTATTTTTTTCATTAATTAATTAATTAAAACAAGGAAATCAAGAGAAGAAAAATAGATAGGAGAGATAATTTCTACAACCATACCTATTCCTAATGCAATAGCCAACTATATGTTATGATCCCTTACACTTATTCAAGCAATTACTTCCTAAACCCAGAAATACCATTTCAAATGCTCAACTTGCCTTATGGTAGTTATAACAAAGAGGATAAATAATTAAGGTAAAAACTCATATTTTGGTTTTAAAAAAGAAGAGGTTTCATATTATGCTCAAAGGGGCTCACTAAGGGTAACATTATGGTGACTTTTTAAGCAATAGGGGTAAATCCTAATTGCCTTCATCATTTTACCATTTGCATAATATTATATCTCAACTAGTATTTGCAAGCAAGTTCTAGAGTTCCTTAATCATGAAATGTAATATTCTGTTTTCCCATACTAAGGGTTAGGACCCTAGACAACCGTATATGAGAAATAGTATTGAGAAATTAGGAAATTTATTTCATACTCATGCATAACTTTATCATATACATACATCAATTATTATTTTCGTAGTACACATTACAAAGACTCTTTATGCACTCAATTGACATTTTCAGGGGTTCAAAAGATTTTAAATGATCATAATGCGAGTTATGAATTTTTATGTCTTGAAAATAGGTTGATGAATTATAATTGGTGATTTATAATTTATTTGTTATAATTGAGAGATTTATAAATTATGTGTAATTTTAGACTAGGAAAAATGTCAAATGACAAGACAAATTGATTCGTGGTAGTAGAAATAGGTGACACATGGTAGTAGAAATAAGTGACATATGACATTAGGATTTATTGAAATTTAGCATAGAAATTGGGAGACAAATGAACTAGTTATTAAAAGAGCCAAGTGGAAACATAAAAAAAGGACATGTGGCAAGTGATAAGTGTCACGCTACTTGCCACATGTCACTTGCCACATGTCACTTGCCACACACCTCACTTTCGATGTACTCATATGAAAGACAACCATCTTTGTCTTTTATTTTACTTTGGCTAAAAGTTCTCTTCTTCATTTTCTTCCTTCCCTCAATATATGATACTCTCATATTTTACACTCACGATTTTGAGTTGCCATCATCTTTTCACCATATTACTCTAAGATTTTGTTGTCTCATCTCCTTGTTACCAAGAACCCAACCTATTCCTCCTTAAAAGTTGATGATCATATAAACATGAAAGGCTAGGGTTACATGATCTTTAAAGCTTGGAGTTAAACAAGTAAGTTAAATATATGGATCTTTATGGCCTTGTTAAATGAAACATATATCATGACAGTTAGAAGTGGAATGATCATGAAAATGGTGTTGAAGTGTGCTGTAAAATGGATGAGGAAATGATTAGGTTTATATTCTATTTTTGGTATAAATGATCAATAATAGGTTATGAGATGTGTTATAGATGTTTTTGAGAAGGGTTTTGAGCTAAACAATTATATACAATCTTTATCTTCATGGTTTGTTTTAATAGAAGCAATTATGATGATGGTTTGAAATGGATTGATTTAGTGAAAATGGTACATGATGAGTGCAAAAAATTTAATGAAGGATTGTACATACTTGTTCAAACACTTGTGTCCTGTTTTGTGTGTATGATGAAAAATGATTTATGATTTGTTTCATGGATGATTTTAAGATGGAAATGAGGTGAAAAATGATGAGTTATGCATATGATGTGTTTGATATAGGATGAAAAGGGTTAAAAATCTAGAAAAATTTTGGGATGCATGTATGATGGTATAAAGTGAATGGTAATGAATTAATTAAATAGAGTTTTGTAAGATTTAATGTAACCAATATGGTAGTTAGATTAGCATGAAATAAGGTTTCATAAATGGACATGAATTTTTGAAAACTTGAAGGGTAAATGATGTTTATAAGTAAGTGAATTCATGGAGAAATGAAGGAAGAAAGGCAAGGCACGATCATGGCCTTTAATGCACGATCGTGGCCTTCAGTGCATGATTGTAGCCTGGTTATTTAGGTTCTATCACGATCATGGGAAGGTCCACCATGATCGTGGCCAGGCATAAAAAGTAAAATGTTGTCTTGTAAGTGATGATTGAGATAACTAATGCTAAGGGTACTTCCAATGGTGTATTTAGTTGATAAAGTGTTTGATATGTTTAGTTTATTAATTGATGTTTTAGTTTAAGAATGGATTGATGTTATCATGTATCCAAATCTGAAAAATTTAGAGTCAAATAATGGAATAAAAGTGTTCTTAGAAATGCTAATGTGATTCAAAGGAAATGAATAGTGTGAATTAAGTACGATCAAATGAGAATTTGGATATTAAGTGATCTTATGATGCTATAATAACATGTTGAATGATTGATTAATGAAATTAGAATAATTAAGTGTTCTTAAGGTGTAAACCTAAGTGTAAATAAGACATATACAAGTGATAATGTTTAAATGATCAAGATTTATAATTTAGGAACACATACCTGGGAAAGTCATTGAGCATGCATTGTATATAACACATATACATATACATATATAATTGAATACTTATGTGATTGAGCAAATTAGTAATGTGTAAACATGTGTGTATTGTATGGTATAGAAGCATAAATAGAACATCAACATCCAGACATTGCCTGTACGTTGAGGCAATATCTATCTAGAGCTTACTATGAGTAACCTAGATGTTTCTCACTAGGATTGATTGTAATTACTTAAATTTCAATTATTAAACTAATATTTATGTGAATATGATAATTCTGGACATTGATGGTCTAAGGAGTTCGATAATTGGGGATGTATTGCAAGTGTTTTGATTATAGGTGAATCTGATAGAAATATATGCTCTTAACAGAAAAATGTTGAATGCTGGACTTAGGTCTGATGAAAATGTGAAAAGTGAATATATATACTGAATGAAAGTGATTAATTGTATATATATGTTTTGATGCATGTCATTAAATGATATGCATGATCAGATAAAGGAACTTGTGATCGGAGTGGCCAGTGAAAAAGAACTTAAAGCTCAAAACGTGTATAAAGATCTACAGGCTCAGTATTAAAATGAGCTCAGTATCTACAATAGATACGCGACAGTTATCAATGAGCTCAGTATCGACAAAAGAGACGGGACAGTTAAAAAGGCACTCAGTCATAAATTTCATATGCATTAGTATTTGTACACATACATATATTATGTGAAATATTTCATGAATTTAATAAATAATGATGATATGAATGATTAGGAAAAACTTTTGATTATTGTGAAATGTTTATGTGAAATGAGTGAACCATCTTATTCAGTATTTATTGATGTGATTTGTTTGTAAAATAATTGGTGTATTGTCATTGTGATTGTTATGAGTGAGCACATCGATGATGGTTCACTTACTGAGTTCGCAAAACCCATTAAAATTGCAACGTTGACTTTCTGGTATAAGAGAGGAGACCTAACTATTAAGGCACTCTAAAAGAAGTCTAGTGCTGTGTTTTTGGACTCAAGAAATGGCTCAAAGGTTATTCAACTAGACTACAGAGTTTAAATTGAATGTTTCTGTTTAGTTTCTCATTCCTTATAAAATATTTTGTAAAAGAGCAGTAAGCTCTTAGATAATGGTGATACTGTATATATGAATTTTAGAGTGTAATGTTAAAGTGTAACCATGTCTTACAAATGGAATGAGGAATTGATACTTGAATATTCGTATTCTTTGTATGATGCCATATTAAACGTACGTGACTGCTCTAACATGTCGCTTCCATTGAGCATGTGCTCGAATATCCTCGATATGTATGGGCACGTGTTTGGTGTAAGTGGAGTTTTACATGAAAGAACACTTTCAGCAAAGAATACTTGAATTTGGCATTAAATATTTCAAAGGGCTCAAACTCTTACCAAAGAAAAGTGACATTCATCTATCACAACAGACTAATGTTCTTTTAATCAAAACCAAGTTAATCAGTTTAAGCATGTAAGTATACTTATTCACTCATATTATGCATTTTTAATCTTGTTTGAGTTTATTTTATGATCACACATCTCTAACTATTAAATAGGAAAACAAACACAAAACATATAAATTAAAATAATAATTTTTTTAACTACTACTGCCCTCCCACTTTAATATCACGTTGTCCCCATTGTGATAAGAAAATAAAAGAGGGATCTAAGATGCAAAACAATCATTAAAACTAAAAGAAATTAAACCAATAAGAAATAAAAAGAAAAAGGATAGAAATACGATACGAAGGTAGGGGTGGTGGTTGTGTTAATGCAGTGTGGAGCGTGGCATATTACGTCGAGAAGTGGGGAACAGCTGCGAGGAGAGAGACTGAAAATTAGGTCTACACACACAAAGAAAACAAACTAAGTTGAGATTCACTAGAAAAGAATAACAAACAAATAAATGAAAAATAAAATAGAAATTGTATGGGTTGCCTTCTATTCAACACTTCTTTAATGTCTTGTAGCTGGACGCCTCAATAGTCATGCTTAAGGTGGATCACTCAAAGTGAGTGATTCCACTGTCTTCTTCTCTTTATTGGGATCTATCTTTAAGAATTTACCAAACTCTCCCTCAGTTGCATTGTTTAGCAATTGGCAATACCCATCAATCTCTTTAACCAAGTTCAATTCCCTTTCTTCTTCCTACAAGGCAAAATCAAAATCTGCATTATTAATTTGACTAATAAGAGAAAATTCTTCATAAACAGTAGAGTAGAAATATGTTTAACATCAAAGATTGAAAATTCTACTATTTCTCCCAGAATAGTCATTGTCATATTTCCGTTCATCAGATCAATCAAGGTATTGGTAGTGGCTATAAAAGGCCTCCCTAGGAGTTTGGTGTGCCCCTTTTCTTACTTTTTTACTTCCCTTATATCTAAGACAACAAAGTTTACAAGGACAATCAATCCTCCTACCTTTATGAACACATCTTTTATTATTCCTTCTGGATAACAGATTGATCTATCAGCTAATTGCAAACACATGTCTGTAGGTTTCAACTATCCTAGATCTAATTTCATATAAATAAAGTAAGGCATAAGGTTCATGCTTGCTCCAAGGTCAAGCATACCCTTAACCTCTTCACCATTACCATTAATAGTCTAACAATAAAACTCCCTAGATCTTTCAAGTTGGGGGCTAATTGCTACTGAAGAACCACACTTGCCACTTCTGAAACTATCACCTTCTTATGTGGCTCAAACTTTCTTTTTTTTTTTTGTGCTTAGCTCCTTAAAGAACTTCACAAAGATTGGAATGTTCTTGATCACATCCAACAATGGAAAATTAATATTAACCTTATAAAAATGTATATAAATAAGAAAACTGCTCATCTTGTTTTGAATCCTTAAGGTGGCTTGGATATGGAATTGGTGGTCTATAAGGATCAGTCTCCTTATGCAGTCTTGGTCCTTTATTGCCTTTGGTTACATGTCCAAGTTTTTCACCTTTATAAATGTAAATTAAAGAGTTGTGCCTATTGTTTACCTCATGCTGCGTATCTTTTTCCTTAATGAGTCTCTCATCCTCTTGATTACTTGTATAAGATAGATTAGAAGGAATCTCAACATGATTATCAATCACCTTACCACTTCTTAGAATAGTAACTGCTTGGGATTGTTTGGGTTGATTAGGTAACCTTCCCTTTTGATTGTTTTGCATTTGAGCAGTAAGTTGCCTTACTTGAGTCTCAATCTTCTTTATAGAAGCTTCTAAGAAGTCAAATCTCCTATTGTTTGTTTCTTGATTCTGAGTGGTTACTTGAATAAATGCATTCAGACTTTCCTCCAAAAAAGGCTTTTGGTAGGTTCTAATTTGAGGATTGCCCTTGTAGTTGATTTTTCATCTGAAAACTCTGATATTATAGCTAGGGTTGCACTAATGGATTATTGCTCTTCCATGAAAATTGGGGTGGTTTCTCCAACCAGACTTGTAAGTGTTTGAATATGGATCATTTTGCACCCTTCGTTAAAAACCATTGAATGAGTTCACTTATTCTTCCTCACCTGCAAAAGATTCAAAAGAACACGAACAAATATTAACTCTATGACCATAAGTTCCACATATACCAGACACTTCTTTATTTGGAAAATTTTGGGGTAGTCTCATGGTTAGCATTTTCACATGCTTTGTTAACTCAGCCAATTACATTACCATTTCTTAGTTGGAGTTCACTTCATGAACTCCTGCACTTCTCCCCCTTATATTCTTTTTTTAAGAATTGACCGCAACATTTAAAAGATTTCATATGCCTCTTTGACTGTCTTCTCTCCCACAGCTCCTCCTATTGCATTGTCCACTATATATTGGCACTGTTGCGTTAATCCATCATAAAAGAATTGGTTTTGCATGTAAAATGGAAAATGATGGTGTAGACACTGTATTAGGAAGAGTAAGCATTCCCACGCCTCATGGCACGGCTCTCCCTCCATCTATGTAACACACCACTCTCGTAGAGCATATGCCTGAAAGTATTGACGATTATTCGAGAACATACTCTATAGGAATGGCACATTAAGACTGTCAAATCAATTCATTATAAATTTTTCATGCATCAAACACATTTTTAACAACTAGTAATCGCTTTCGCTCCATTTCATTTGTCAAACATATTTAGTCATGAATATCATTACATTTCATAATTCAAATATACATTGAACAATATTTGCGGAAATACAATTCAAATACAAAAATCACTGAAGACATGTGCAGATGCAAACTGATCCCAACCACTAACTCCTCTTCGATTGCAGTGGCTATACTCCAATTAGTCTAACTGGATACCTCTTGAACCTGAAAGACAACATTACAATTTTGATGAGTTTTGTGAATTTAGTGAGCGAACCATCATCGATGTGCTCACTCATATCAAACACAGAACAATCACAATTCACATTCAATTTAGAAATATATCATATCACATATTGAACATCACTTCACATTTCATTATATTTCAACGACTACCATTTTGTACACTATTTCACATTTTTATTTCAAGATAGTCCATACAATTCATTTCAATCAATCATATAACACAGATCAAATTTTATATGTAATTGCTTATGAGACTTCACTTTCATTGTTAATTGTTATGACCAAGCGCCTTTTTAATTGTCATGTATCTATTATGGATACCAGGCTCATTTTACTGGTGAGCCTGTGGCTTTTTATACACATTTTCTGAGCTTTAAACTCTTTTTCACTGTCCACTTCGGTCACAACTTCCTTTGTCTGATCATGCATTTCAATGTAATGAGATGCATCATACCACATATTTCACTTTCAACATCTTTCATTTATTTCAGCCACAGTCATTTTCATATTCATCGGACATAAGTCCGACATTCAACATTTTTGTTGAGAACATATATTTCTTTCAAATTCATATACAATCAGAAACACTTCCAATGCATTCTCAATTATCAAACTCCTCTAACTATTTTTTCGTAATTATCAATCATAACAATAACATTTCAATATCTAAAATTTAAACAGACGTAAATCAATCCTAGTGAGATCATCTAGGTTAACTCACAATATGCTCCAAATTAGCCATTGCCTTCATGATCTGGAAACGTTTGGATGGTGATGTTCATTCTTGTGTATCTATTACATACGTATTTCACACGTTATGAATTTGATCAATCATATAAGTATCAATCATACACATATGTATATGTTTTATGTACAATACATGCTCAAATGACTATTTCCAAGTATGTATCCTTAAATAACAAGTCTTAATCATTCTATTATTGTCACCTGGATATAACTAGTTTACACTTAGGCTAATACCTTAAGTGTACTTGATTACTCTAATTTCATAATTCATACATTCATCAATCACATAGTCTCAAATCCTTTTTCTAGCAGTATATGATCACACAATATCGAAGTTCTCATTCAATATTACTTAATACACCTTTCTTTCTTTGGATTTCATTTACTTTCCTAAGAAACCTTCATTCATATAATACTTATAAATTTCCAGATTTGGATACATGATATCGTCAATTCATTCTTATGTTATTACAACTTATCAACCTAAACATATCAAACATCAAACTAGTTCATTTCAAGCCTCATTCTAACCTAAATGTATAATAGGAAAGTACCTTATCATTAGATGGTTCAACAATTGCATAAAACTGAAATTACCATGTCAAAACCTTGCCCACGATCATGGGGTACCTTCCCACAATCGTCACAGAAGCTAATGCATATGTCCACGGTCGTGGGATGAGTGCCACGATTATGGATAACCCTTTTTCCTTCACTTTTCTAGATTTTTCAACCTTTACTTATTATATCCAAGATATCTTATGTATAGTCTATCATTTCTACTTCATTTCCTCTTCAAAATCACTTCAATTCCATCTTAAAAACATCCATAAAACAACTCATAAACTAATATTAATCATTGATACAAAAACAGAACATTAACACATTCATTTCTTCATCCACGTGACAGCACTCTTCAACCACCATTATCATGATCAATCCATCTCTAACTATCATCATAAATGCTTCTATTTAAAATAAACCATGAAGAACCATATCTTGCTTACTTGTTTAACGCCAAGTCTCTTCAAAACTTGAGTTACCCTAGCTCTCCTATACCATACAATTATCATCTTTCATGGAGGAAGAGGTTAGGTCTTTTATTAACAAAATGATAAAGACAACATGGGTCTTTGGGTGGTAAAGTGGAGGATGATGGCAAGGCTCAACGTTGAGAGGGTGAGAGTGAGTGGGTCATAAATAGAGAGAAGCAATTGAAGAAGATGAGAGCATTTAACCAAATGAAAGACAATGTAGATGGCCATTCAATTTAATATGTCATGGGTTAATGCTTAGTAAGTGTCATGACACTTACCATATAAATAACCAAATAAAGTTCTCTAATTATTGTACCTGACACTTACCATATAAATAACCAAATAAAGTTCTCTAATTATTGTACCTAAAGTCCTTTAATAACTAGTTTATTTGTCTCCCAATTTCTAAACCAATTGTCACCTAATTTTCTATGCCACTTGTCAATAAATCCTAATGTCATTTGTAACTTATTTTTATTACCATATGTCAATTATTTCTACTTCCATTTAACAATTGTCTTGCCACTTAGCATTTTTCCTAGTCCAAAAATGCACATTAATTCATAATTTTCTCAATCATACCAATTAATTCCAATTTACTAATTATAATCCACAAATTCTTGTCATTGGTAAACCAAAGTACAAGACATTGGAAATACAAATTCATTATGCTGAGTCATTTATCACATTAATCTTAGTTTCATACCCTGGAATATGTCAATTGAGTGCAATTTATTTAATTCACAATTTATGTGTGTATGCTAATATTATGCATTTGAATAAAATTATAAAATTATGTCATAATTGTACCTTTTTGGTTCTATATAATGCCACCCATGTGACTCATTAGTCTAACATTTTAAATTTCTCAACAATTTGAGAGATGGAATGCTATAATTCTCCCCCTCTTTAAGACATTTCCTCCTCAAAATTCTTAACTAACTAATTACACAGATGGGGGTGATATTGTCTTATGTTTTTCTCAATCTCCAAATTGACTTCTTTTCTCGAATGATTTTTTCCAATCATTTGATTTCCTCAGGTTCCTTAATGGTTTATCCTGATGTCTGTCCATTTTTACTAATTTCTCCACATATTTCACATCATTTGCAAATCTTAATTTTTCTAACTTGATAACATAAACATCAAATCTAACTTGTACCTTCTGAATATACTAATATAGAATATAGTGTAGACATAAGTTCTTTTTGTAATACCAATAGTGTTATCTCAAATTTAAGAATCCAATAACATAGTTGGATACTTTACAATAAGCAAAACACATGCACTCTCTATAGTATGTTCAATTTCTCGTGTCTAAGTCTCAATCTATCTGACTCCAATATTCATTTCTGATTAGTTCAATATTCATTCATTCGTAGAAGTGAAACATTTGGTCTACTTGATACAATTTCGATGAAAGTCTCTATCAAAAGAATAATTCTCTCCTCAATCATATGTACTGTTCACGTAATCCTTATCTGTCAACTATATTCATCGTTGCTTTTCAGCCATATTACCTCAATAAGATCAACTGTGATCATATCTCATATGATCAGAATATTCTATTTATTAAAGTTCAATGAAGTAATAGGCATGTTCATTTACTCTTATGCTTAGTTATGTATCATCAAGATCATCACATCTTATCCAGAGATTTATTTTCGAAAAGTCACTAATGAATATCTTAAGCTAATGATACCTTGATCTCAATTTATTCTAGAAGACATTAGAATATACAAAAGTTACTTCTCCTTAGTAGGTATCATTTCAACACATCCACCTAAACCCATCCTTCCACTGTGCTACTCTAAGTCATCTTAAAATTTTAACTACGGGGATAAGACTTAAGAGCGTTCAGTATGTCATAGATCACTTCCTATACCATCTCCAAGATATAATACAGATGTGCTTAGTAACATCATTTGTCAAGGAAATCATATTTTCGGATGTGCACTCACAATAACTGATCAACTTAACCTTGAGGACTTCTACATATCTTGTTATCATTTATTATTATCATTTATTTTATCTTACATATGTATGTTCTTAATCAATTCAGAATTATAGATACACAACCATCATGAAATTCTAATCTTAAATCCACTGACATAAACTTATACTCAATCATAAACTCTTATCACAATAATTATGCAACCATTCCATTTCTAAGTTCAACCTCTCAAGATCATAGTAAATTTTGTTTTCTTTCAACTTTGCTTGTATACTTTAAATCTTATCATTTCTATCTATATCTCTGTTTTTCTTAGTCAATCCACGAAAATGTTTTCACATTCATATAAATTCAAGGATATACAACCATGGTACAATATTGATATCATATTCGATGATACAACCATAATTACAAATGCACTGAGTCTTTGTCTAACATATTAAACCATGTAGTATTTCTTATTTCTAGATATCCACAAACTTTCATTTTCTTACACTCTGACAGATCATCATTCTTCTCATTATTTCTAACAGCTCAGACCCTTGACGAATGTTCATGCTTGTAACTTATGTAAATGCAACTTAGACGGGGGATCAGTTGCCACTGCATGCTATGACATGTTTAAGATGCATGTAACTTGACAAATATGCCCATGTAAGATGCTAAGCCTGGGCTCTGATACCAAATTATAACATAACACTCTCATAGAGTATATGCCTGAAAGTATTGATGATTATTCGAGAACATACTCTATAAGGATGACACGTTAAGACATACAAATCAATTCGTTGTAAATTTTTCACTCATCAAACACATTTTTAACAGCCAGTAATCATGTTTGGTCCATTTTATTTGTATAACATTTTCAGTAATTAATATCATTACATTTCATAATTCACATATACATTGTACAATAGTTGCGAAAATACAATTCAAATACAAAAATCACTGAAAACATGTGCAGATGCAAACTGATCTCGACCACTAACTCCTCTCTGATTGCAGTGGCTATACTCTAATTAGTCTAACTAGATATCCCCTAAACCTAAAAGATAACGTTGCAGTTTTGATGAGTTTTGCAAACTCAGTGAGTGAACCATCATTGATGTGCTCACTTATATTAAACACAGAACAATTCACAATTTACATTCAATTCACAGATAAATCATATCACATATTGAACATCACTTCACATTTCATCATATTTCAATAACTACCACTTTGTATACTATTTCACATTTCTATTTCAAGACAGCCTACACAATTCATTTCAATTAATCATATAACACATATCAAATTAATGCTTGGTAAGTGTCATGACATTTATCATGACACTTACCACATAAATAACCAAGTAAAGTCTTCTAATTATTGTACCCAAAGTCCTTTAATAACTAGTTCATTTGTCTCCCAATTTCTAAACCAATTGTCACCCAATTTTCTATGCCACTTGTCAATAAATCCTAATGTCATTTGTCACTTATTTTTATTACCATATTTCAATTATTTCTATTGCCATTTGACAATTGTCTTGCCACTTGGAATTTTTCCTAGTCCAAAAATACACATTAATTCGTAATTTGCTAAATCGTACCAATTAACTCAAATTTACTAATTATAATCCATAAATTCTTGTCATTTGTATACCAAAGTAGAAGACATTGGAAATACACGTTCATTATGCTAAGTCATTTATCACATTAATCTTAGTTTTATACCCTTAAATATGTCAATTGAGTGCAATTTATTTAATTAACAATTTATGTGTGTATGTTAATATTATGCATTTGAATACAATCATAAAATTACATCAAAATTGTACCAATTTTGTTCTATATGATACCACTTATGTGACTCATTAGTCTAACATTTTAAATCTCTCAACAATTTAAGAGATGGGATGCTACAATCTGAGTAAGGTAGTTATCTTCATCTGTAACTTAAAGGTCTTTTGATGGGAATAAAATTTTCCCATGAATTTGTTATACAACTCCTCTTATGTAGTCAATGAATCAGAAGGAAGGGTCATCAACCATACCTTGGCTTGATTTTTCAATGTGTATGGGAAGCATCTCATTCTAAGTTGATCTTCAATTAAGTTATCTAAATGAAATGTCTAGAGGGTGGTATAGAACTCCCAAAAAAAGTTTAAAGGGTCTTCATTAGGAGCCCCATAGAAAGATGGTAGCATATTGTAGTGGGTGCTCTTCAATTTATAGTTTTTAGTTGTCTCTCCCAAACGTATGCACAAAATAGCATTACAAATTACTAGTCTGGCATAATCCTTCATTACTGGCTGCCTTTCACCTATCTCTTGATCTTCAAGCTTAGGCTCTTTGAGATTATCTTCAAATTACCTTTAAGGTCCTTTTATCAATGCATGTTATCAATAAAGGGAACAAGTTCACTTTCTCGCGACCTCCTTCCTCGTTTAAACAAAAAAAAGACCACACTGAATTTATAACAAAAACTGCTAAAACAATTCAATGAAATTACACGACAAAAATATATGCTTGGATAGACAAAACAATCAAAATTAAATTAATTGTAAACACTAAACACCTCCTCGACAAATGTGCCAAAAACTTATTATGCCAAAATAAGTTCTAAAAACCTTGGCTATCCTATTCACAAATATATGAGATAATTGGAGTTGAATACCCAAGGTCGTCTTCTCAAGGAGGTGAAATTAGTTCACTCAAATTAATCTTGAATAAAAATAAAAAATGCAATCTTAAACATTCTATCCCGATATGTTGAGTGAAGGATTTAAAGAAAATTACACAATTAGACTAAAAAAACTGATTTAACTGGAAGGAAAAACAATTTGATTAATCGATGTGGAAAACTTTTGAGTAATTAACTTCACTAATTTAATCTCCTATGCATGACTAAGGTGAATTGATTGGATAATTGTCTTGCTAAAATTACCGATTGGGTTCTAAATTAATTCAAATAATAAACTAATTCTAACTTTCATGTTCAACAAGTTTATTATCCAAATCAATCATGTAAACCTATCTAATAATTACCTACTTAAGTTAATATATTTCTAATTCATAACTTAAGCGTCTTTAGTTTCTCATTCTAAAATTAAATTTCTTCTTTCGATCTTTCGTTTAATACCAAAATGATGAAAAGGTTCGTCATACTATCACATCCAATAAGCTTAGAAACTATAGCAAATAATAAGACAATAAAATAGTAACTCAATCATATATAGTCGACTAAAATAGTTTCATTAATTCTCAAGAAAAGAAATTAGTCCATCATAGAATAAACAAAGTTCAACATCTTCGTGTACTTCAATCCCATAATTTTCAATAACAGAGAAGTATTAAAGCAATAAACAGAGTGAACAAACCAAAATGAACTATCAAAGAACTAATAAAGTAATAAGCTCAAATCCAACAATGCAACAGATATAAAAGTAAAACAGAATGAGAAAACAAAGAGTGATCGAATAAGGGAGATGGCAGTGGGTCTCCTACCAATCTTAAGCTTTTACATCAGCTCTAACCTTCTACCTCTGCTTGATTATCACCCAAATGATCAGATGCTACCACTAGCTTCACCTCTGCCTTCTCTCTATATGTTGTTTCTCTTCTTCCTCACTACCGATTGGTCTTCTATTTTCTCCGCCTCCAGTGTTGTTCTTTTTTCTCTTTTCTTAGTCTCGGTTTTTTCTCTAGTCTCGGTCTATCTATCTATTTCCTCCATTCTTCTTTCTATTTGTAGTGAGAGTTTAGGTTTGGGATTTTACGCCGCCAAAACCTACATCAAATGACACGTAATATTAAATGAATTAGAGAATTTTGTCACACCCGTGACTGTGGAGTCATAAGTATGACTCCATTAAAATACATGCAATAATTAATTAATGCTACACTATGCATAATTCATATCCAACATTCCTTCTTTCATGCATAATTTTTCTTGTTTTTATGCAACATTCATAAGATAATCCATTCAACATCCATGCAACATCCATGCCATTTTCACTCAATTCATTTAAAATTTGAATTAAAACGCAAGAATTTGTACCCAAGATTAAGATATGAATGCAAGCAAAATTAATAGAAAGTAAACACAGTAGGCACCTCCCACAACAGTGGCAAGTGAGATGGGAATCAGTGATGCCATGATCGTGGCAAGCAAGATGGACCCCCATTATTGTGACCCACTCAACAAAACCCTACTTTGCCCTTCTTTCAGACCCTACCCCTTTAAACAATTACCTTTTCTTCTTCCACTTCTCATATTCTCTCTCTAACTATAGCAGCCGCCTCCACAACCCTCTACTTTCTCTCAAATCTCTCTTCATTTTCACTTGGTTTTTCACTCTTTTCTTGCATCTTTCAACTAGGTTATCATTCTTTCTACACAAATCTAGTGACTGATATACAAAATCACATCTTTTAAGTGGGTTTTTCAATATTTCCTCTACAATATCTTCTTCCACATTTTTTTGGTTATATTTTATGTTTTTTATGTTTTTTGTTGTTTTTGTAGGTTCTATTCTCTAATATGGCTCTAAGAATCAAGCAAACCGTAAAATGCTCAATACTAAAAGGAAAAGTGAAAGTATCAGGTAATGCTGCACAAGACTTGGCAAAGGACTTTGGAGCACCTTTTTTGATTTTCTTATAAGAAAAAGGTAAAAATTTTGAAACCTTCATTCAAAAATTATTTCACCTCATTATTTCGATTTTTTGATCTTAGAAAATTTGTATTTGAGAAGAAAAATTGAGACTTTGAGTGCTAGAATTCAATGGAATCAATTTATACGTTTTGATTATCCTGTACATAAAGAATTAACCTTTTAATTCTAGACAACTTTACATTTTGATTCATGAAAATTAGATAATTTTTGGTTATCATTGTGTGGAATCATGTGGATTATGATGCTACAGAGGATATATGTGGTTTTCCAAAATCAAAACCTGTAGCTGATTTTCTCTAAATTCTCACTAACTATATTACGTCTTTATCCCTCCACCCATCTTTTTTGGATTTATTTCCTTCCCGCGCTTTACTTTCGACTACTGACCAGGTGAGACAGTTTCTATTTTTGGAGGGGTTTCTCCTCGATGGTAGGCCTTCCTCAGGCCACAATGACTATATAGGAACCGGGAGAGTCCTCTTGTGCTCGGGAAGACTTTCCAGCCTTATCTCGTGAGAAGCTACTCTCTAAAAACCCTATTCCACGAGGTCCTACAATAGACAGCAAGGAAAACGTAGATAGGTTACCTGTAGGAGCTTGGAAAAAGAAACTTTATACATCACCAAAAAAGGGTTGTTAAAGCATTTTCTAAATGTGCTAAAGGAAGTGGTAATCTGCCCTCCTGTGGAACTTCCAAAGGCTAAGGCTCAGGCTTGGTCAGTAGCCCTAATTGGTTTCTTTTGGAAAAAAAGCCCAGCCTTTCCTGTGATAAATGCATGGGCTAAATCTAGGTGGATCTTTAAAGGTCTAGAGAAGGTTCTATTGAGAGAAGACGACACTATTTTATTCAAATTTATAGAAGAAAATCAACTGAATGACATCTTGGAACAAGGTCTTTGGCACATAGGGAACCAACCATTGTTTGTTTAGAAATGGAATCCAGGTATGGAGATGGACAGAAGTAAGGTAGAAACGTTCCCTTTATGGTTAAATTTCTATAACCTTCCTCTGGAATTATGGGCTATAGAGGGGTTCAACATTCTTACAAGTTCTTTAGGGAAACCTCTGTATATGAACAATCTTACAACCTCATTGGACAGACTCAGCTATGCTAAAATCTGTATTAAAATTCGAAAATCCGTAGCTTTACCAGACAATATTCAGCTTATGTGTTATGGGCAAGATGTTGAGCTCGAGAAAAAAGAAGTAGCCCTGTCATACCCTAGGAAGTCTAGTAGAGTTGCTAAAACTTGGCAACCTACTAGTAAAAATTTTATAACTGGTTCGCAATAAGAACTATTGGGGTTAGACAACAATGACGATGGTAAGCCAGATTGTAGTTTGACTGAGGGGAATGTGACTTTTGTTGGAAATGATATTGATTCATATGTCTAAGAGTGTCAAAGAGTTGAAGTAGAACTCGACAATGGAGCCAACATGGTTATAGTTGATGAAGTTCATAATAATGTCAGTGCTAATAAATGCAAAAATGGCGACAACTCTCAAAGAGAAGCAGATGTACCTAATATAGGGGAAAATATTGAGAGTGTAGTGGCTACACATAAATATGAAGGTACCAACAAATTCAACAATGTGGACAGTATTCAAGCACAAAACATAGGATAGGATTGCTATAATACACCTGGTGTAATTTCACATGCCAAGAAAACTGATGTTCTTGATAATGATAATGTTGATGACGATTTGAGCTATGAGTTTTAGAAAGTGCAAATTTTAAGCTACAAATAGGCAAATCTAGAAGGAGATCAACGAGGAACAAAATGAACAATAAAAAAAGGGTCTATCCCTTAATGACAATACTGGTGGAACATTAGATGGTTAAATGAACCGCTTAAAAGCTCTACGGTGAAGGACTTAGTTAAAGATAAACAACCTTACTTCTTAGGACTTCTTGAGCTGAAGATAAAAGAACCTTTTATCAAAAGGACCTACGATTTTTGGGTGCTAATTGGAGGTTCCTTTCAAATCACCAAGATCATTACAATGGTAGAATAATTTGTTTTTATAATGCTAATATCATTGAAGTATAAAAAGTGGAAGAAAGTAATCAGCTAATGCATTTACAATGCCATATTCACGATCAAAATATTGCTTTTGTTATTGCCTTTATATATGCTTCTAATTTTGCATTTCAGAGACAAAGATTATAGTATGAATTAAGAAGGTTGCATTCTATGATCAAATTTCCTTGGATGGTGAGTGAAGACTTCAACTACACGTTATGCTCTAAGGAAACCAAAGGAGGGAAAAAATTTTCTCTTTGTGACACAAAAGAACTCTCTTGTTTGCTACACACTTATGACTTGATGGATCTCTCATCTACTGGCAGGTTATCCACTGGCAGGTTATATACATGGTCTAACAAATGGTCAGACCAATAGTTCATTCGTAAAAAACTTGATAAAACTATGGTTAATCCAATTTAGGTGGCTCATTCCCACTTTCACATGTGTATTTTAAGAAAAACATCATATCTGATCATTCATACATATTAGCTCAAGGCTTTGTGCAAGTTAGTAAATTTAGAGCTCCATTTCGCTACTTCAATGGCTTAGCTCATATGGAGGGATTCTTAAGCATCATACAAGCTTGCTGGAATCAAAAAGTGAAAGGCTTCAAAGCATTTCAACTTATGCAGAAACTAAAGAAGGTAAAAGTTGCATTTAAAATTCTTATTCGTAATCAATCTTCTAACTTTGCATACCTCAAAATCAGCCCTAAGATAACTCAATAGTCCTGCTATAATGCCCCCTACGATAATGATTTAAGAGAGTGGAAGTTAACACATTGAATGAATACCAGTAAGCACTAAATCTTCAAAATTATATTCTTAAATAAAAAACTTACGTGAATTGGTTACGGGAGGGGCATACAAACTTGAAGTTCTTTCATTCCTCACTGCTCTCTAGAAGGAAAAAAACCATATTTCATAACTGAGGGATAGTTCAGGTAACACTATTTTTGATAAAAATGCTCTCTTAGATATGGCGCTAAATTTCCTTATGAAACTGATGGGAAAGGAAACTTTGGAGCATATGACTTCCAATATGAAAAGCTCCTAGAAAGCTCTCTCAACTCAGACAAAGAGGAGTCCTTAGTTGCTCCATTTACTGATTGGAGGTGAAATAAGCTATATTTGGTCTGCACGCTTCTAAAGCACCACGGGCCGATGGGTTTTCAGCAGGTTTCTTTTAACAAATATGGGAAAGCATAGGGAAATTGTTCACAAAGTTGTATTAGAATATTTTTATTCCTCCAAAATGCTATATAAGATAAGCCATACTAACTTTGGTCTCGTGCCAAAAATTAAACAGCACATGTCTATATCGGATTTCAGACCACGCTCTTGTTGCAATATGCTCTATAGAGTCATTGCGAAGCTAATAGTGGGTAAATTAAGGAATGTCTTTAAGGATGTTATCAACATATCATAAGGAGCTTGCATTATGGAGAGAAGCATAGGTGACAATGTCCTGCTTATTCAAGATTTGATCAGAGACTATAATACCAATAAGCAAATTAAGAATTGTATTAACCAAACATGGTTGGTGTGAGTGATTTAGCACTCTCATCCCTTAACCAGAGGTCTCGAATTTGAGTCTTGAGAATGAAAAGACCTATTTGACCAGCACTTTACTCCTTACAGGCTGACCTGGTGTGTCCCATAGTTAGGACCCTCCTAGGACATCTCGTGGGCTAACCCAAAAAAAAAAAGAGTTGTATGTTGAAAATTAATTTCTTTAAGGTTTTTGACACAATCGGCTGGAACTTCTTGCAAATTTGCTTAGAAGCTATGGATTTTCCGAATCGTTGTGTCAATGAGCAGACAGTTAATAATGGAGCGTTCAAGTTCCATCATAACTGTGAAGCCAACAGAATCACTCAAATAATATTCGCTTACAATCTTACACTTCTCTCTAGAGCTGAGCAAACTTTTGTCTAGCTGATGATGAATAATTTGGAGTTATTTTCCAAATGGACTGGTCTAAAGATTAACCATCAGAAGAGCAACCTATTTTTGTCCTCAGATGTGCATAACCTAGAGACGCTTAATAGTGTAAGTGGTATAAGATGCCACCCCCATCTTTTAAATATCTTCTTGTACTCAATACCTCTTGCAAACCAAAATTCTCATATTGCATCTCTCTAATGGAAAAGCTTAAAGGAAAGGTAAAAACATGGCAAAATATACATCTCTTATATATAGCAAGGTTGATATTAATCATCTCGATTCTAAATAGCATGCATATGCATTGAGCTACATACATATCTCTGCCGAAGAAGGTGATCAAGGAAATAGGCAAAATACTTAATGCTTTTTTATGGATGGGATCACCTGATTATGCTAAGAAAACTAAAGTAAAGTGGAGCGAGATCACTAAACCGAAGAACCAAGGTAGGTTAGGAATCATTTCACTATCAAATATACAGAAGGTGTTACTAAGCAAAAGGATATGGAGCTTTTTAATGATATAGGAGCTTTATGGATTAAGTGGATACATGAGATCCATCTTAACAATGCAAATTTCTAAAAGATTTCTCCATCGACTCAACATTCGTCGATATTCAAACAGTTACTAAATATGCATAGCTTTATATGTCCCTTCATTAAACATGTAGTTGGGAATGGGCAGAATACATCCTTGTGGTATGATAATTGGTCTCCTACTAGTCCTCTAATCTAAAGACTAGAGCTCTTTCATCTACATAACAGACCACCTTCATATTCTAAAGTAGCGAGCATTATCTCTAATAGGCAATGGCACGGAAGCTTTTAAGGTTTTAATGCTTTAGAAGAATTCTTACTTGCGCTAAGTGGAAACCATTATGAAGACTGTATTATCCCAAATTCAAGGAGCTTATTCACTAACAGTTTGTGTCGTGCAGTCCTAAATAGGTCATTTAAAAAATGGTCTGGTACAAGCTCATATGGCAAACCACTCTAAATCACAAAATAACCATAATTGCTTGGCTTGCAATTAAAGATTGATTAAAGACTAAAAACCATTGGCATAGAACACTAGATACAACGTGCATTCTATTCATGGAGCTTGAGGAAACTCGTAGCCATCTATTCTTTAGTTACAGATATTCCAAAGCAGTATGGGGAAGAACCAAAAAAATGTTGAACCTAGTGAATCATACATATGAATGGGAACCAACACTATATTGATTTATGTCTCTGTCCAATTTTGGATAACAAAATGTTATGCTTCTTAAAATTAGTTTTACGACAACCATATATTCTCTTTGGAAGGAAAGGAACAAACTTCTTTATCAGGGTAATGGGAGAGATAAATACCAAGTTGCAGATAGAATTATCAATTTGATAAGAGTAGCTATTATCGCAAAGAAAATGGAGCATCAACTCACCCCAGACATAAAACGCAAATGATATTTATAATCTGTAAATTGACTCTTAGTTAGGATTTGCCTAACACGAAAGTCATTGTAATGGTGTACTAGATTATACTAGTGTGAATATATTTTCATTTACTTTTTATAAACATTATTGAAAAATATGAAAATTTTAATGCTGCCAAATATTGGAAAAAATTAATGGGGTTTGATGGGTTTAATTCAAAAAATGCACCAAATAATGTTATTTTGAATCTTAAACACTTATTACTATATAAATTTTTTTTGTCAAACTGTTTATGTAAAAACTTAAACTAACAAGTGTTTTACAAAAGATTTATTTATTCTTTAGTGCAAGGATCAATTCAAGTTTGTACATCCATTCACATTGTTCAAACAATAGTTACTTCTCTTAATAAGAAATAGCTACGTAGGCATGGGTTTTCTTATCACTATGCTAGGTCATTTTCATGGTGTTTATGTTGGACTAACTCCTATTTTTCCTAAGTTTTTAAATCATACACATTTGAGGCTAGTAGAAATCTTAGAGTACAATGGTATGGAACTCCGAGATATAAACTCAAAATCATAAGTTAAACACAGGACAGGATAGGCGAGTTATAGTTCAGTACCACCACAACACCAATCACAAGTCTCATCAAGCAAAGAATCTGATGAGGAAGAAGAAGGAGGATGGGAGAAAGTGATTAAAAAATAAAAGAAGATAACAAGTAGTTGGAGGATCGTCTGGACAAAATAGAGGTGCAACTGAATAGCTTTATGGAATTGGTTTATAAGTTCTCTTCTTTTAAATGATGGTTCAAGGAAGTACTTAGGATCCTCAAAGGGGTACTTATAGGTTCCTCAATAGTAGACAGTATATCACTCAATATTTGAGGGTAGGATTCAAATGCCTTCACATTACCATCCTTGAATTAAGCCCTATGTAATTCACTAAACTTCTAAGTGATTTCCTCATATATCTGTAATTATACATTTTCCTAAGATTTAAGGGGTGTTACCTCCTGATTTGGAGTATCTTCTATAACAATTTTATATGTTATCTTTGGATCAATTAGTGGTTGATTCTTTATTGGTTCATCTTCCTCCTTTTGATGTATAGAGTCATTATGCTTTACATCTTGATCATTTTCCTTTTTACATAAGTTTCATTTATTCCCCTATTAGGACTCATCTTCTCGTTGGTTTCCAAATCTAGGATTGGTGAATCTTGTCAGGCATCCAAGTATATCTTAAAATAGTTTGCCTTCCTCATCCAATCTGGTTAAATGAATAGATCCTGGAAGATCTTAGTTCGTATCAACAAATATGCATTCACAGACATAAATGTGATAAGGTCCCGAATCAACGATCGAGTTATGGGTCTTTGTAGATTAGGTGTGGTCGGGGTTTGTAAGGGTAGTATCGGAGTTTTCTTCTTTTGACCTATATTGATTAATTGTAAGGCTCAATTTGAGGTAACCTTAATACCTCTGAGGCTAAGTACTCAAGACTGTAATTGATTTCAAAGTCCCCTCTTCATTGATGATTATGAATATTTATACACAAATGTGCATTAGTTACATCAATGGATACATGACTTCATGGAGGCACATCCTCCTACAACTAAGGAAAGTGGAACGAAAGTGGAGGCACTCCCTCCTTTAAAACAGGAATTACAAATTCAACAACTGAACTGAAATCAAATAAAACATAGAAATAAAATTAGCTCTCCAACTCCACATGTGTTCTTTTCTATTTGCTCCCATGATTTCCACGTTTATAGACCTAAAGAGGTTTAGTAACAATACTTTCCCCCTTGACTGGAAGCTTGTCCGTAAGTGTGAATTCTGAATAATTATTGATCATATCTTTGACTTTCTCCTAAGATGCGTCTGCTGGCAATGAATTACTCTAGTGAATGAGGACCTCCTTTTCTCCAGCCTTGGTACATTGCTCTAGAATTGTCACAGGTTGTGGAGGGGGTGTTAGTGGTGGCAGTACTGGTTCCCCAATCTCCTTCCCTTCATGGTATTGTTTGAGAGCTAAAACATAGAAGACTGTGTGTAATTTTGAATCCTCAGGCAGGTTGAGTTTGTATGCCATTGTTCCGATGTGTTCTACAATTTCAAAGGGACCATAGAACCTTGCCGACGACTTCTGGTTCCTTCTTTGCACAAGTGACCCTTGCCTATAAGGCTGAAGATGAAGTAGCACCTTTTCTCCCACCTGGAATTCTAACTTTCGGTGTTTTTGATCATAGCTGCTCTTCATTTTATTTTGAGCTTGTTACAAGTTCTGGCGCAGCTGTTGTAGCATTGAGTCTACTACCTCAATAGTTGAACTTCCAGGTAAGTAAGACAGTAAGCGTGGTGCTGGTCTTCTGTAGACAGTCTCAAATGGAGTAGCCTTAAGAGAAGAGTGGTAGCTTGTATTGTAGCAAAACTCAGCCCATGATAACCAATCGACCCACTTGTTTGGGTGAGAACTTATGAAGCAACATAAGTACATCTCGATGGTTCAGTTCAACACCTCTGTTTGTCCATCAGATTGAGGATGGTAGGCAGGGCTGAAACATAATTGAGTGCCACTCAAATGGAATAGTTCCTTCCAAAACGCACTAGTGAAAGTAACGTTGCGGTCACTGACCATAGTCTCCTGCAGTCCGTGAAGTTTGAAAATATTTTCGAAGAAGGATCTAGCAACACTTACAGTGGTGTATGGGTGAGATAGAGTAATGAAGTGCCCATACTTAGAAAATCGGTCAATAATAACCAACAAGACATTCTTTCCTCTTGAGTTAGGAATCCCTTCGATGAAATCAAGAGATACGTCTGCCCACACTTGAGTTGGAATGGTTAACAGCTGTAAGAGTCCCGCTGGCCGGAGAGTTTTCTGTTTTGAGACGTTGGCAGACCTCACACGACCTCACGAATTCTCGGACTATTGTCTTCATCCCATACCAATAGAAATCCCTTGTGATCCTATACAGTGTCTTTTGATAACCCTCATGGCTTTGGTTGTGGATTGCAGTGACTAAGGTTTAGATTGAGGGGGAGTCTTGTGGAATGTAGACTCTGTCTTTGTAGAAGAGCAGACCTTGTTTGAAACTCCATTTATCACTTGCCTTCCCCTCTTAAATTTCTACCAGCAGCCTTTGCACTTCATTGGATTTTTTAATTCTTGTTGAATTTCCTCAAATAGGCTAAGCTGCGGCTTTAAAATTGCCATCAAAGGATCTTAATCCCCGTCTCTCCTTGATAATTCATCAGCTATTTTTTTGTTTTTCCCAGCCTTATAGTCCACTGTAAAGCAAAAGGGTAGCAGCTTGCTCACCCAATATTGTTGGGGTGATGATAAACGCCTTTGCTCCAATAGAAATTTCAGCGTATAATGATCTGTACGTACCATAAAATTACACCCACCAAAGGTAGGATTGCCAATGTTTGATCGACTTCACCAAGCCAATCAGCTTCTTCTTGTATGTAGGTAAGTCGCGGTGCCTCATTGCCATTGCTATACTAAAATAAGCGATGGGCTTATTGTTTTGTAACAACACCGCTCCTATTCCTGTTTCAGATGCATCGCATTCAATAACAAATGTTAGCTCAAAGTCAGGTAGAACTAAAATAGGAGTTGTGGTCATTGCCGTCTTTAGCTTCTCAAAAGTCGTCACTGCATCTTCAGTCCAAATGAAAGAGTTTTTCTGCAACATGGCTGTGAGTGATGTGGTTATCACTCCGTACTTGCGTATAAACTTTCGGTAATATCCGATGAGGCCTAAAAAACCTCTTAGACCACAAATTGTGTTTGGTTGTGGCCACTCCTTAATTGCCAAGATTTTGGATTGATCCACTTGCACTCCTTCATGTGAAATGATGTGGCCCAAGTAAGAAATTAGGTTTGTGCAAAGATGCATTTGGATTTCTTCAGGAACATCTAGTGTTAATTTAGCAACTCAAACACAAGCCGCAAGTGATGGATATGCTCTGCCCAAGTTTGACTGAAAACTAGAATGTCGTCAAAGAAAAAAACAAATTTCCTCAAGTAAGCTCAAAATACCTCGTTCATCAAGGCTTGGAAGGTGGAAGGAGCGTTGGATAATCCAAAGGGCATCACCAAGAATTCGAAGTGGCTGTGGTGTGTTCGAAACGCTGTTTTTTCTATATCCGGAGGATGCAATGTGACTTAGTAGTACCCCGAGAGCAAATCTAGCTTTGTGAAATTTTGGCTCCTGCTAGTTCTTTCAATAGCTCATCGATCACCGGAATCGAGAATTTATCTTTGATTGTTTTGTTTTTCAATTCCCTGCAATCCACGCACAATCGCCAAGTTTTATCCACCTTTGGAACTAATATCATTGGAGATGAGAATGGAGACCGACTGGGTCGTATGATGCCCTGTTATAACATCGTTGCACATTGCCTCTTGATTTCATCTTTTTGGCCATGTCTATAAGGCCTCACCATGACTGGTCCAGCTCCCGGCTCCATTGGAATTTGGTGATCGCATGCTCTACTTGGTGGCAATCCTGTGGGTTGATTAACAAGCTCTACTTGGTGGCAATCCTGTGGGTTGATTAACAAGCTCTACTTGGTGGCAATCCTGTGGGTTGATTAACAAGGTCACAAATTCAGCTAGCAATTTTTGTAACTGAATGTCGGGGTCTACGGCCATCTGGATTGCGTTCAACTCTCTGGAGGGTAGTAGAGTTGCCGCGTGAATTTCCTTCAATTCAATCAGTTGTCCCTGTACATAGAAAGACATACGCATAGTAGTGAAATCCCATAAAATGGGTCCCAATGTTCTAAGCCAGTTAACACCAAGGACCACATCAAAATCAGTTAATGGCAAAACAAATAACTCCACTGAGAAGGCAGTGTTTCCCAATGTGATAGGTGTGTTTCAGTTCCCCCACCTTTGATGCTGAAACGAAGCTATGAGTGCTTCCCGAGTCAATGAGTACTAGAACCTTGCCACCATTCCAGTTGCCTTCCAACCGTATCGATTGAGGGTTTTTTATTCCTGTGATGGCGTGGAGAGAAATCTCAGGTAAGCTCTCTAACTCCTGTTCCATTGCTTTATCTTCCTCTGTCTCCTCTGCTTCTTCCAGGTCAATCGAAAACAACTTTTTACATTGATGTCCTCGCACAAATGACTCATCATAGCTGAAGCATAATTCTTTTTTACGCCTCTCCTCCATCTCTTCTTTGGTCAGACGCTTCATGGCACGACTGGGTTTAGCCTCTCCTAACGTGTTGCATCGATTGTCTTTCATCACTGGAGCTCGTGAATTAATCATTCTCTCGTGAAGCCTGGATACACTCATTGCAGTCATCAGATCTTTGGGTTGATGTAGCTCCACCTCCACTGCTATAGATTCCTGCAACCCACTGATATACAATTATACCTTTTGTTGTTGGGTTAAGATTCTAGCACGTGATGCCAATGTTTTGAACTTGTTTTGGTAATCTGCTACCGACCCCAGCTGTTTTAGTTTAGCCAATTCATCCAATTTGTTGCTGGGGGGCCAAATCGGAGATTACATTGCTATGAAAATTCTTCCCATGTTGGTTCTGAAATGTCCTGTAACAATTGCATATACCATAACTAAGCTATGCCTTATAAATGATATGATGCTAAGCTCACCTTATCCCTTTCGATTGTTGCTTGATGACGGAAGAAGTGCTCGCATTGATTTAGCCATCCTAAAGGATCTTCCAACCCATTGTAGCGTGGAAAGTCCAATTTCACGAATCTTAGCACAGCCATACTTCCTTCAGAATTTTCAGAAGTGGTTCCACTGGCAATTCCCTTTTCTTTTCTTGTTTTGGATTGGCTTTCAACCCCTGGAGAGGACATTTCTTTCTTCGTGGCTTCCAAGTCCAAGGATATGGATTCTACCTTGGTAAGCAACTGCTCCATTTTCTCATTTCTAGATTGGTTTGCCTTTTGTTCCATCGCAATTAAAGTGAAAAGTTTGTTGAGTTGTTCTTGAATTGATTTGCCCATAATGCCTAGCTCTGATACCAATTTGATAGGGTCCCGAATCAACGATCGAGTTATGGGTCTTTGTAGATTGGGTGTGGTTGGGGTTTGTAAGGGTAGTATAGGAGTTCTCTTCTTTCGACCTATATTGATTAATTGTAAGGCTCAATTTGAGTGAACCTTAATACCTCTGAGGCTAAGTACTCAAGACTGTAATTGATTTCGAAGTCCCCTCTTCATTGATGATTGTGAATATTTAGACATAAATGTGTATTAGTTACATCAATGGATACATGACTTCATGGAGGCACATCCTCCTACAACTAAGGAAAGTGGAACAAAAGTGGAGGCACTCCCTCCTTTAAAACAAGAATTAAAAATTCAACGAACTGAAATCAAATAAAACATAGAAATAAAATTAGCTCTCCAACTTCACACGTGCCCTTTTCTATTTGCGCCCATGATTCCCACGTTTGTAGACCTGAAGAGGTTTAATAACAAAATGATCCTTTTCATAATTCATCAAGGTAACGAGGTTTACTAATTAAGCTTGCCAAATGACTCAAACCCTTTATTGTCTAGTATTTAAGCAAAATGTGATATAAATATTCAACTAGAGTGGATTTTGTTTCTACTTCACGTTTAAAAGTTGAGGTCATAGTTCTTTTATGCAAGAAGAATTAAAGTCCTCTCCAGTGCTACTTAAAGTCCATCTGATTGTGTCTTTAATGGAATTGTTAGGCAAGTAGTTTGGAAAGTAAGGCTTAAGTTTACTTGCTTCTCTTCGTGCTATTTGGCAAGCATTTTGCTCAATGAAATTGGAGTCCTTTTGTGATGATAAGAAGTCTTCCAATAACTGTGGTTAGGTCTTCTCTTCTATATAGTGTACTATATATAGTCCAGTTATCGAACCAAACCAAGTGTCTTCTCTATTGCCAATTTGAATTTTGAAAAATGGGTAACAAATAATTTTGTCTTAACATTTGGATTTATGACCAAGAATGCTCTTATTTCTCCCCTATAAGTTAGAAATTAGTATCTTTCAAGTATAATTCATTAGTGCATTTGCTCCAAAATGCCTCATTGTCGTTGGCCAATCTCCATATTCTCTTAGCTACTATCTTTGATTGAATTAGTTGAATAGGTACAAGTCCTAGCCCCCCTTTTTGTTTCCTCTGACAAAGATGTACCCATTTTATTTTGGCTCTTTTTGATACCTTAGCTTTCCAGACTAAAGAAAGTTCATCATGCATTTTTATCTCCTTTTTAATCTTTTTAGGAATGAATAGGTGAGAGCTCCAGTGGTTATGAAAATTGTTCAACGTAAAAATAATTAGATGAACGCATTCAACTTGAGATTGCAGTAAGAAATTGCATTAGATTCGCTTTTTATTAGAAAATAATCTTATTTAAAATTATTTTGTTTACTTTATTATATCACTTTTTCTAAAAGGAAGAATCAATGATTATAAATACAAAATATATTTTCAAAATAAAGTGTCGATACCTTGAATTCTGTGGAAGAAAATGAATAAAAGATTTTGTAGTTTTTTTTTTTTGGAAAAGCAAAACTGATCGCTTTATTAAAATCTCTTGGAATAAAATTCCAACAGCGAATTGGGTACAACGTCCCAAATATGCGAAACCGCATTAAAAAATGAGGCTTTTGCTAACAAATGAGCCCCTTCAATAGCAGTTCTCCTCAACCACCTAAGTTTTATATCTGGTCTAGACAAAAGTAGAGATTTACAATCATTAACAATAGAGCTAAATTCAGACATATCCAAGCTAAGGGAATAGAACGCTCTCACCAACTCTTGAGAATCAGAGA
>JANZXP010000004.1:25458242-25499610 GCA_027576715.1 Erythroxylum flavicans | reverse complement strand
TTATTATGTCAATTGAATAATTAGAAGAGAGATCTCAATTAGTCAACTGATCATCCATAGGATAGTGTAATAACTAGTTGAATCGGTAGAGTCATTGGGTAGGTTGAGAGTTCGTTCAATCGATTCCCGCTAATTCAATTAGGGACAAATAGTTACAACTTGAGAGAGGGCAATTAGTACATTCGAAAATCTAGGGTGAGACACAATTCAATCGATGAAACATGAGGGAGACAGAATAAGGAAAAAGTAATCTCTAGCATTTAGATCTTTGAATTCAAATTTTCTGCAATTGTAGTATTGTCTATTGCTTACATTAGTCTTTTAATTTTAATTTAATTTTCCAAATTAATTGGATTAAACAATTTTTTTCTTAAACAAAGTATTTTCTAAATTAAGTGGTGTCTGGGCATCAATTCCAGTGGGATCGATATCCACTCTTTCTAATTACAAGTCACAACCTGTTCACTTACAGAGCATGTGCATACCGAAGGATGCCTTTTGGTTTATGTAATGCATTTGCTACATTTCAAAGGTGCATGATGGCCATATTTGTAGACATGAATGAAAACTTTATGGAAGTATTTATGGATGACTTCTCTATTTTTGGATAGTCTTTTGATAATTGTCTGCTGAACTTGGATAAAGTGCTCCAAAGATATGAGGAGTCACATTTAGTTCTAAATTGGGAAAAATGTCATTTCATGGTCTAAGAGGGAATTGTGTTAGGCCACAAGATTTCATAGAAAGGGATTGAAGTGGATCGAGCTAGGATAGAAGTCATTGAAAAGTTACTGCCTCCCTCCAACATCAAAGGTATCTGAGCTTTTCTTGGTCATGCAAGGTTTTACAGACGATTCATTAAAGATTTTTCCCTTATTGCAAAACCTTTGACTCATCTATTGGTAAAAGATGTGTCATTTAATTTTGATGACAATTGCTTGACTTCGTTTAACAGGTTGAAGAAGGCACTAATAATAGCACCAATTCTGACAACGCCGGATTGGTCACTCCCATTTGAGATTATGTGTGATGCAAACGACCATGCTGATGGGTGTGTGCTAGGTCAGTGGAAGGAAAAGAGGCTACATGCCATTTATTACACAAGCAAGATGTTGACAGGAGCCCAATTGAATTACACAACTACTGAAAAAGAGTTTTTTGCAGAGGTATTTGTTTGTGAAAAATTTTGTTCTTATTTGTTAGGTTCACAAGTTATTATGTTTACAGACCATGCAGCTTTGCATTACCTTTTCACAAAAAAAGATGCCAAGGCTAGGCTTATTTAATGGGTACTCCTGCTTCAAGAATTCAACATTGAAATCAAAGACAAAAAGGGACCAGAAAATGTGGTAGCAAATCATTTATCCGGTCTCGAAGTCAGACAGCGTGACGAGGAAGAGGATATCAAAGAAAGCTTCCCTGACGAGACATTGATGATGTTCAATAACCCTTTCCTCCCTTGGTTTGCAGATATTGCAAACTACCTCAGGTGGTATTCTTCCATCCGATTTATCATATCAACAAAGAAAGTGATTTTTATTTCAGTGCATCCATTATATTTGGGATGAACCTGTACTTTATAAGATCTGTGCTGATAGTTTAATTCACAGGTGTGTTCCTGAAGATGAAATGCCTGAGATCTTAACTCAATGTCATAGCTTACCGTATGTAGGACATTATGGATCTAACAAGACTGCAATAAGAATTTTAGAGTGTGGATTTTATTGTCCAACTCTATTCAAGGATGCTTGAGATTTTGTGCTCAAATGCGATAGATGTTAAAGAGTTAGCAATATATCAAAACACGATGAAATGCCACTTTTGAATATAATAGAGGTGGAGATATTTGATGTATGGGGTCTAGAGTTCATGGGACCATTCCTACCCTCTGAAGGCAATAACTATATCTTGGTTGGAGTTGATTATGTTTCTAGATGGGTTGAAGTGACCGCTACTCCAACCAACGATAGCAAGGTGGTTCAGAAGTTCATTAAAAAGATTTTTACTAGATTCGGCATGCCTAGAGCAATCATAAGTGATGGGGGAAGTTACTTTATCAACAAATCATTCGAGAACCTTCTAAGAAGATAGAATGTTCATCATAGAGTGGCTACCTCGTACCATCCTCAAACTAGTGGTCAAATGGAAGTGGTGAACAGAGAGCTGAAAAGGATTTTGGAAAAGACAGTGAACATTTCAAGAAAATACTGGTCAACAAAATTAGACAATGCCTTGTGGGCATATCGAACAGCTTTTAAGACTCCTGTAAGTATAACACCATATCGACTTGTACATGGTAAGGTATGCCACTTACCATTAGAGTTGGAACATCGAGCTTATTGGGCGATCAGAAAATTGAATATGGATTAGAAGTTGGCAGGAGAAAAGTGATTGTTACACATCGATGAGTTAGATGAATTAAGATATGACGCCTTTGAAAATGCCAAGTTATACGAAGAACGGACTAAAAAATGGCATGATGGCCACATAAAAAAGAAGTAATTCAAAAAAGGAGATTTAGTGCTTTTGCTTAATTCAAGGTATCGGCTATTTCCGAGCAAACTCAAGTCAAGATGGAGTAGACCTTTCAAAGTTCTTCACACATTTCCCCATGGAGCTTTGCAGCTGGAAAAAGACAAGGGAGAATCATTCAAAGTCAATGGGCATCGTTGTAAGTCATACTATAGAGGGACACATCCACAAGAAAGGGAGACTGTCTCTTTCTTATCTTACGTTTGCTCATGAATTTATGAGAAAAGGTCAAGCTAATGACTCTAACTTAGCATGCTTAGTTCCTTTTACTAGTTTTACCTAGTTAGTTCTTCGATTTAATGTGTTACTGTTTAGTTGTATTTGATAGACTTTTAATTTGGTGTGCTTGAATTTTGATTTTTTTTTCTTTTGATATCATCTTGATGTTTTTTGTAGGTGTTGGAGTCATGGAGAATGAAATTACACTTGAAAGGAGGTTTGAAATTTTGACGATCACCAATTCTCATGGGAATTGAGGTGATTCCCACGGACGTGGGAATCCTCTCTAGAAAGTTTATGGAGAGTAAACCCACGCCCGTAGGAATTGGGTGGATTCCCACGGACATGGGAATCTTCTCCAGAAAATTTCTGGAGAAGAATCCCACCTGCATGGGAATCATGCAGATTCCCACACCCGTTGAAATTCCATCCGTAGGGGGGTTAAAATTTCATCCTTCTTCCTTTCATTGTCCTTTCAAATTTTTGCACTCATTCTCTCACTAACACACGATTTTCTCTGTGTTTTCTCTCAAAAACTCTTCATTTTTCATCTAGATTCTTGGTATGTTTCTCATTCCTTGTCATTAATCCTACATTCTTTCATGTCTTAATGCATTATTCCTTTAAAAACAGAAAGATTTAGTAAAGATTGTTGCTCTTTCTCTCTCTAGGTCGATATTCACTCTCTCTTCTTTGTTTTCGCAAATTTCTCTTCTACAATGGCACCGAAGAAGATGATGGCTCAGAAACCATTCGATGAATTGCAAAAATGAGTCTTGGGTGAAGGAAAAACAAACTTAGCGGCTACTTATCGAGCTCCTTTCCCGATTTACTCGGAAGAAGAAGGTACGCGTTTTTGTGATTTTAAAAATAGAGGAATCATCCCTCCTAGGTATTTTGATTTTGATTTGTTAGAAAACATAGGAGTAAGGACAAGGATTAAGAGGCTAGCCAACAATATAGGGTGGAATAGTTTTGTACGGTACGACATGAATATTCATCCTATGATGATAATCGAATTTTTCACTACTGTCTAATATACCCCAAAAATGGATGTCTTTTGGTTTCGATTATTCGGTGTTCCATATAAACTGGATTTTAGTGTTATGCATCATCTTTTTGATTTTCAAAATACAAAAGTTCTAGATGACCATCTTGATTTTGATGCTGACTCATATTGGAATATTTTAACGAGGGAGGACCGTTTCAATTCACAAAATGCACCGAACGCTTTAATACATACTACCGAACATTTACTGTTTCATAAATACATGTGTTTAACTGCATTCAATAAAATCGAGAGTAGTAAATGTTCGGCTAAAGAACTCTTTTTCTTTTGGTGCATGAATCACAAAATCAAAATCAATACATCTTTTAGAATCTTTAGGTTAATCGTAAGTGTCATTAATAAACAAAGTTCATATCTCAGAATGAGGCACATTATTACTGCTGTAGCTCATTTTTATAACCACAATTTGGAAGAGGTACGTACAATGCCCTATGATATTTTTGACATATCATATTTAAGATGTCTAGAGATTATGGAGGTCCATTCCCTGGAACTCTGTAATTCTCAAACACGTACCATGTTTAAGCACAGGAGACAAATCAGTACAGCCGCGTCAAGACCATCTACATCTCGAGCAACTCAGGAATCAGAGGAAGCAGCAGTAGAGGAGGAACCAAATACACCAATGGCGGTCAATCAACTTTACCAACTATTAGACTAGGTTGCCTCCAGTCACCAACAAATGATTTCCCAAATAAATAAACTTGGCACTTCATTACATCAGGTTCACAAGGAGCAATGTAGTTTCAAAAAAAGGTTCCTTAACTTCTGCCAGAGGAACAACTTTAAAGCTCCTTCACCAATACCTTCGCCACCACCATCGGAATAAGCTTTTCTTTTCCCTCAACCTGTTAGTTTTTTATTTGTTACTTTGTGTGTGTGAATGCATTTTACTTCATGTGTATTTGATTTCATATTAATTGTTAGCATGCTATCTCTTTTGTTTAGTTTCAATTTCCTTAATCATGTTTTAGCTTCAGTATCTTTTGTTTGTTCTCATACCAGTCGTTGTTTAATTTATTTTGTTTAGTTTATGTTCATTTTCTTTTGTATGGTTTGATGTCATTTCCCTTTATTTGGTTCTTACTTTGTCACATTAAGGACAATGTGAAATTTTAACTGTGAGGAGGTGACATTAACTTGCTCAATTGCATTGTTTGCATTTTTGTTAAATAAGATGCATAATTAGGCATATTATATATGTTTATGTTAGCAATGGAACCACATTTAAATCACTCTGATAAATATTGCCAGGAAAATTCTGCCATGTAATTAGAATTAGATTGAATGCATCCTTGAACTCAAATTAGGCCCTTTAAGTAGAAAGTGAACCATATAGAGTTATGAAACATAGTTGGCTGCATAAGCTTAGTCATAAATTGTCATATGAACAATGAGCTAGTGTAGAGATGTATAATGAGTTTTGAATTGAGCCAAAGTGAGGATTGACCTATATGACTCCATTTATAGTCATTTCATTTCTTTGTTGAGTGTCACTTCCTTAGGTTACTACCTTTAGAACTTGCTTTAAATCGATTTGAGTCTACTGGAAGCATGCTTAATAGAGATGATCTAGGCCCTTTTTTGTTTTAACCCTTAGCTTAAACGACTTACCCGTTATTATCCTTTGCTACCCCTATTGAGCCTCACCCTTTTGTTTCTTAAAAACACCCAAATTTTTAAAAAAACCTGAAACCCCATTATCCAATCCTTTCACAAGCTTAGTAGAGTATTAAGCAAAATATTAGCTAGGATTGTATGAAATTTTTACCGAGACAAATTAAGTATATTTCTGCCTATAGACTATAGTATATATGGTGCTAGTTTTGATCCATAGTTCTTCTATGTATGAAGAAAAAGAAAGAAAGAAAAAAAGAAGAAAAAGTGAATGACATTAATAAGTGCAGAATATCAGTTATATTTGTATGTCTCATAGTTATGTTTAGTTATCCCACTTTTTATCCGCTTTGTACTTTACTTATATTTGTGCTTAACCCTTTTTCCATTTCTTTGACCCACCTTAACCTTTACCACATTACAACCCTAAACAAGTCCTTTTGATCTATTTACGCATGCAATCATTGTAGAGGAGAATAGGTGTATTAGCAAGCCTATGGTAGTATTGTTTTCTATAAGAAGTTTGAGCAAAGAACCAACTCTTAAACACTTGAGCTAAATGAGTGAAAACCATGAGGAAGATTCATTTGTGCATCTTTACTTATCTTTGAGTGATTGTGCCAAATGTGAGTTTGCTTGTGTACACCAATGAAAATAGTCATGATATATGCATTAACTTGATATTTGAGTTAGCTTGAATTTGAGGGATTGTCTGTTTTGATCTTTGCGAAAATGAAGTGGTTAAATCAATTGGCTGTATTTATTTTACTTGAGGACAAGCAAAGATTTAAGTGTGGGGATATTGATAGGTGTGCATTAGGATACATTTTTATAGGTAATTGACATGTGTTTTTTAATATAATTGTTCTTTATTGTTCTAGTTTAGGATTCATTTTGTATGTTTTCATTAAGTTTGATTTCCGCTGTGTTCTTGTGTGTTGTATGCTAATTGAGGGCAAGAATTGCCTATTTTTATGTAACAAAGGAGAGGAAGCAAGTTGGAGGATGAACAAGAGAGAATAGAAGAGAAGACAAAAGGATCACATCTAGGACCAATTCCCATGTTTTTAGGAATCCCACAGACGTGGGAAATCAAGACAGAAAGTTTCTGTCTATAACGAATCATATAGATTCCTACAGGCGTGGGAATTAAAATCTAAGGCAATCTGCGAGGCTTCATTAAACTTAATTTTTTGGACTATATAAAGAGGATTAAGCCTCCATCTTCGGGTGAGATGACACCCACCTGTAGAAAGACCATCCTTGCATAAAGAGCACATGTTTGGAGCATCAAAGAAGGATTGAAAACAAGGATCATCATCAAGATTGGGCAAAAAAGCACATCAACACCAAAATTCCAAATTTTGGCAACGAAGAGAAGGAGTTTTCTTATTCAATTTCTATCATTTTAATATGTTCCTTTCTTTGTAAATATGGATTATTTGAATGTTGATAGTGTTATGGAGACCATGTTAGGCTAATTTCATATTAGGGATTACTTTTTCATTATGTTGTCAAAACTTATGTTTTATTGAATTGAATGAAGTGTCTTTGATAATTGTTGTCTTTAATTGTCATCTTGCAACAAATCGAGAGAGTAAGTGAGATGAAAATCATGTAGGATTCTACAACGAGAGTTGGCGACCTATAGACTAATAATTGTTATGTCAATTGAATAATTAAAAGAGAGATCTCAATTAGTCAATTGATCCTCCATAGGATATAAGTAGTTGAATCGGTAGAGTCATTGGGTAGGTTGAGAGATCGTTCAATCGATTTCCTTAAATTCGATTAGGGACAAATAGTTACACCTTGAGAGAGGGTAATTAGTACATTCGGAAATCTAGAATGAGACACAATTCAATCAATGAAACATTAGGGAGACAGAATAAGGAAAAAGTAATCTCTAGCATTTAGATCCTTGAATTCAGATTCTCTACAGTTACTGTATTGTCCATTACTTACATTAGTATTTTATTTTTAATTTAATTTTCTAGATTAATTGCATTAAATGATTTTATTTCTTAAACAAAATCATTTCTAAATTAAGTGGTGTCTGGGCATCAATCCCTGTGGGATCAATATCCGCTCTTTCTAACTACAAGTCACGAGCCGTTCACTTGCAGTTTTTTAGCGTAAAACAAGTAGATAGGTTTGACAATCCATCAACACAGGCATGCAAAACCTAACTAGTGCAAAAAAGAAAAAAAAAAGAAAATTACTTCCCTTAGGTTGTCTACCAAGAAGCGCCTTTGTTTAGTGTTGTTGGCTCAACTCTATGTTTTCCTATCACATCATAAAATTATGATCCTCAAGTGTCACATTTGCTTCCTTCACCTGATATTCTTCAGGATAGGGTCTCAGTTGTTAATCATTCATGTATAATGTCTTCCCTATCTTCAAACGTCCAATTTCTACTGAGTTCATAATCTCGGGAAAATATTTCAAATAATTTTTAACCTTTTTCATTCTTGTTTAATTTCTCTAACTTGCTAGGTAAAGGTAAAAAACCAATCTTAACATCAAATTGGAATTTAATATTTACCTCCGAGTCAAAAGATATATCTTTTTCTAGTTCGAGCTCTTCCTCCACTTCTTCCACACAAGCAATTCCTTGAGTATTACACTCAAGATTCTCAAGCTCCTCATCACCCTGTAAGATCTCCTTATGATCGTAGGTTTTTAATATGAAAAAGCTTTAATAATTAACCTCGATATTTCACAAACGCACGAGTCGTTCGCATAATATCTAAGGTGTCGATCCCACGAGGAAGGTTAATCTAATCCTAAAATATAAGGTTGAACTCCATTCGCAATAATTCAAAAAGATCAAAACTAAAAAAAAAACATTTCAATCAAACAATTAATTCCAATAATCAAATTTGAAAATAATAACAAGATAGCAGATGCAACACCAATCACAAAACAACCTTAAAACTACCAATTGAGAGAAAGGGAATTTTTATCCGACTTTAATGAAAACCTAATTGATTATGAATTTGTTGAGTTACCAGTTCTAGATGGTCCTAGGGTTGATTACTCTCTCTCAAGTTATAATCATTAACTCTAATTTATAAAAACTAATTAGATTATGGGAATTACAACCTCTCGATGCACAATTTATCCAAAACCTAAATTAGATCCAAAATTGTCCAATAAACTACCAAAAACTTATGCAAGATCTCTTCTTACACAAGTTTACTAGTTTGATTCAATTATTGATCTACTAAATTACCTAACTCTCGTTAGCCTAATTTAATGATTTTTCACTCAGTTCACCCTCTTAGTTTGTTACCAAATTATGCAAGTGTAGAATTGGAATAAGAAGAAATTCAATAAAAATGCAATCAATCAAATTTCATTAATATCAAAACCAAAATTTTCCAAGTGTGAGTTTAGACAAATCCTTAACATTCAACTATTCTATCATCTATGGCTATCTCAAATTCTATACAATCATAAAGAATGAAATAAAACTAGAAATAGACTCAAAATGGATGATGAAGGCAGCAACAGTGGGAAAACTTTTGTTCTAGGAAGTATTTCGCGTAGGCTTCTTCTCCATGTCTCTCTTCCTTCTTTTCCTTCCTCAATCTCTCGATAAAGCTTTTTAGGGTTCAATATTGTGGCTGACATAAAAGCTCTTTATTTTGTTTTTCATGTTTTTAAATACCTTGGCAATCCTAACATTTTTTTAAGGTCAAAACGGTTCAAAATTTTGGTCAAAACTTAATTTTTTTCTTTTGTTTGCATGTTTGCCGACGTAGGCCACGATCATAGCTAGTATGAAACCTTTCTGTCACGATCGTGGCCCAAATTCCACAATCGTGGGCTATGGAAGAGTCTTATGTCACAATCGTGGGCTAGTTCATATGTTTCTGTCACAATTATGGGCTATGGTTTCAGCCCGGAAGTCTCCAAAACTTCTCCGTTCTTCGATGTTAACCTTGAAACACTAATAAAAACATCAGGGTTCTTCAAAAACATAATATTTAAGCTCAATGACTTATTCTACCCCATAAAAACACTTAAACATATAAACTTACACGATTTAAACCTAAACACTCAAATTAACACTTAATATGTAACAAATTAAACCCTAAAACATAATGCAAATCACACCTATCAATATCCCCACACTTAAACATTTTCTTGTCCTTAAGCAAACAAAACAACAAACATATAACAAACACACAACACACAATGCAGTAATGAGGCAATAGCTTCAACTTCATGAAATACATTTAGTCTTAAACATAATTATTCAAGTTATATCATATCATTAACATGCAAAATCTATGTCTATGGGTTTTGAACTAAATATACAAATTAATCAAGATGTAAGTGTTAATTTATTTTCCCTTTTCAATTGCACACACACATTAATAATTCTTTGGTCATTCAGACTTTGTAACTATTCCTAAATATGTTTTCACGAAAAATCAAGCTATTACAAGCTCGGTAGGTTTTTATTAGAAAAAATAATTTTTTTAACACAGACTTAGTCTTTTTATGCGAAGGCAAACATTGGTAATGAATGTCGATCTCGTTACTTGACTAAGTCATGCTTTTATTAAGCTGTTTGGTTGGAACATCATTATAGCTTTTTGACGTGGAGGCACACATTTATGATGTGTCTCGATCCAGTTACTCAGCTATATCATGTTCTCAACTGGCTACTAGCTCTATTCATAACCCAAAGGTCAGCAGAATAGTTATTTATTTAACAAATATTTTTATTGCCTATCTTGATGTTTTAGTTACTCGTTTCCATGAAAAAAGCACTAGTAAAGCTACTTAAGTTGAAAGGCCTCAAATTATGAACGAATGTGGCAATTTAAAGAGTAAAAAACTCACAATAAATCCTAATTAAGCTGTATATTTATCCAGAGATCCATGTTCAAGCTAATAATTCTTTATAACCTAATAGACTATGTTCAAAATTAAATCAATTTCAATCCATCTAAGCCATCAACACATTCAAACAATTCATAAAATGCAACCTAACAACTATCATACCATATGCACAATCACGTACAAAGTAAAACATATAACCCTCCCCACAATTGAACAACACATTGTCCTCAATATAAGAAGGGAACAAATAAGCACATAAAAGAAAAAGAAGAAACATAGAATAAAGTAAATAGAAAATAAATAAAAATAGAAATAAAGATAAAGAATAATTTGAAAAGGAAAAATGGGTTAGATAAAATCTCATGGAGATGGAGGCGAGGATGGTGATGGAAGCGGCAATCGAACGCACTGAGACTCAAAATATCGATGGATCTAATGGATATCTCGGCCCTAGCGTCATTGTGTTCGGGCCATCTCCTTCATCATTCTGGTGTGCTTTGTAGGAGTATCAGTAACTATCTTATTGTTTGCGGAGATTGCCTCCATGACTTTCTTCCAACCTTGATATTCTGCTTCTTTTTCCTCCACAGACTCTTCACTACTTGAGACCTCTTCCACTTGCTGAGGCGGTGCTGAATGCGAACTTCCCGAACTGGTCTTAATCTTAACATGTGTCTTTTGGCTGATATCCTAAAGTTCCATATTATGGTAATGAAGGATTTTAGCCCGCCATAAGTGGTGATGGTTTAAGAAGTCAGGGAGGTGGGCAGTTAACTCACTACAGTCAATGCCATAATATCCAACAATGGTAGAAACTACATACCCCATACCTAAATTGTTAATCCTCTTGCACGTAGTCGCAACAATAGCATTCAACATTTGTGTGGATGTGTACACTGGAATTTAGTGATCCATGCACCACAATATAAGGGGTTCCTTTGTGGAACACTTGTTGGTTTCTGATTTATCAAAAACTAGTTGACACATAAATTTGTGTAACAACAAGTGCTCGTGGGACCTTATTATGTTGTTGTGAGCATTCTTGGCATGAAATTGCTCTATTCCAATATCGAGAAGGATAAAAATCATCATGCTGATAGATAATAGAGGATTCGGGGAACCCACACATATCACACATGATTTATATGTTTAGTTCACAAGCTCTTCCTCTCAACCTAAACCACATTTCCTTAGGGTTCCTAAGGTCATAGGACAGGGAAGTGAAAATTTCCAAAGTGAGACCCTGATGGACAGGAAATTGGAAGTGTATAAATTTGGCCCACTAGATTCTTTCAGCTAAGTTTTCTACCCTATCGCGCAATTCTAACCTAATGAGCATTTCAAAATCAAAATATTTAGGAACTACTATTTGTTTAGCATTTAAGGATTGGAAAGGAATACCTTCCTCCTCTGTATAGATCGGGAAGGGTGCTCTGAAGTCTATGGCTCTGTTTCTTCTCCCTTGTCCCGTAACTTGATTTCATCCCGATGATTGCTCCTATCTGGTTAATTGCTTAATGCGTGACATATTTTCTTGTAAATAGGTATAGTTTGGAAGAAATTTAGAAGTATTAAATTTTTTAGAGAGATGTGAGAGTGTTTATAAGTTTCAATTCTAAAGAGATAAATTAAAAGTGAAAGTGAATGAAAAAGTGAAGTTAAAAATAAATATAAAGGTGGTTGGAGGGTAAAATGGTAAAATTCTCTTCAAAATTTGCGTGTTTCCCTTTCCACCGATTCTTCATTTTTCTTCTTTTATTTTTTTCAAAATTTTTTCAAGCTCACTTCTTAATTCTTTAATGGCCCTTTCATCTCTCTTTGGCTTACTTGATTGATCATCTGCTTTATCTAGAAGTCCTATTCCTTCTCGATTTTATTTGAAGACGAACAACCTAACTACAGAATTCAAATTTTCTAACAAAGAAAACAATCAACGAAATTAAAATTCGATGGGTTGCCTCCCATGTAGCACCTCTTTTAACATCGGTAGCTTAATGGTCTATCCTTGGAAACTCATCCAGTATCAATTATAAGCGGCTTGCTTCCACCCTTTTCATTTAATATCATCTTTACAGCTTGTAAGTAAGCTACAAATTGTAACATAATCAGAAGGATGATGTTGATAACATTATGAAAACCAATTAAGCTCAATAATGCCCTTTTTTCAAGTGAACTATCAACAAAATAGAGAATAACAAAACTCCCTGAATCTTCCATTGAATCCAACAGTTTGTCCTGTACGAAGGTGAGTTGCTCTCTTTCTTCCTTAATCACCTTCATCTCCTCGGCTTCTTTGGCTTCACGAACAGAAACTATCATAGCTTCTTCAAACTTGATGCTATTGTCATCTGTTCTTTATCCTCTTGTTCTTCATAATATTCAAACACATCAATTATCTTAAATGAGCTATTAACCTTCGAATTCTTAATTGTGTCATTCATGTTGAATGTCATTTGATCATCATCAATCCAAAAGATAGAGTTCTTTCCCTAAACATCCTTAAGATTTTTCAATGTTCACATATGGTATATCAAGAAATGATCAATAATCAGGATGGTAGGCATTATTTTTTCATCCTCTTCTTTGATTTCTTAGTCTACTCTAGGGACAGGTTTAGCTTGATTTCTCACTAGTTCTTTTAGCTCTACCCCATTCCCAAGTGTGATAACCTGACATGGCTTTATTTAACTTACATTCATGATGTGCAGACAGTTTTCCATACTTTGCTTACAAAATTTCCTGGAAAGCTGACCTATTCAAACCTCTAGATTATGAATAGAAGAGGCATGATCTTTTGCTATTTGCTTATACTTCTTGTCCAATTTCTTCTAGTTCTCTTCCATATCTATAAGCTTATCCACGATTTTGTCCAGCTTGGAATCCCACGAACTAGATTCATCATGTTGAAATTCAAATAGGTCTTGATGTCCCATATGAGTACTTACATTGTTGGACCAATAGAAATCTGGGTGGTTCTGCCATCCCAAAGTGTACGAGTTCATATAAGGATGATGATTTCCCCAACCAAATTGGGGCTTGTTGAAATCTGCAAGAGTTCCTTGCTCCCTATAATATACATCCTCCATGATCATTCTTTTTATCTCTTCTTAGCATTCAACTATTTAGATGTCTCATTCTCACTCTAAAAAGTCTTAGTATGTCTCTACCTTACACCCAAATTGTTTTTTTTAAACAAAAGATAGTGGAAAAGCCTTAGATTAAAGAATTAAACTAATCGCCTCCCCAACAATAGCGCTAAAAACTTGATCGTAGTTTTATGATATGAAAAAGCTTTAATAATTAACCTCGATATTTTGCAAGCGCACAGGTCGTTCACATAGTACCTAAGGTGTCAATCCCACGAGGAGGGTTAATCTAATCATAAAATCTAAGGTTAAACTCAATTCGCAATAATTTAAAAAGAAAAAACTAAATAAGAAAATATTTCAATCAAGCAATTAATTCCAATAATCAAATTCGAAAATAATAACAAGATAACAAATGCAACACCCAATCACAAAACAACCTAAAAACTACCAATTTAGAGAGGGGATTTTTATCCAACTTTAATGAAAACCTAATTCAAATGAATTTATTGAGTTACCGGTTCTAGACGGTCCTTGATAGCTATGCATTAGTTTATGTTTTTCTAAGTAACTGGCATGTGTTTCTTGCATAATTATTGATTATTATTGTAGTTTAGGATTCATTTTGTATGTTTTCATTTAGTTTGATTTCCATTGTTGTTCTTTTATGTTTGATGTTAATTTAGGGTAAAAATTGATTATTTTTATATATGAAGGAAGATTGAGCAACTTGGAGATTGAGCTAGAGATCAAAGAGGAGAAGAGAAGAGGAGACTATCTATTGCCAATTCCCACGATTGTGGGAATTATAATCTAAGATATTATGCAGGGCTTTATTAAACTTAGTGTTTCTGGACTATTTAAAGAGAATTAAGCCTCCATGGTGAAGAGATTAGAACTATTTTTTTAAACTCATATTTTATTGAATTAAATGAAAATGTCTTTCATGATTGTTGATTTTATTTCTATCTTGCAATAAATTGAGAGAGTGAGTAATATTATTTGTATAGGATTGTACAACGAGAGTTGGAAACCTATAGACTTGTAATCATCATGTTAATTGATTAGTTAGAAGAGAGATCTCAGTTAATTGAATTGATTACCCATAGGATAGTTTAATAACTAGTGAACTTAGTGGAGTGATTGGGTAAGTTGAGAGATCGTTCAATTGATTCCATTTAATTTGATTAGGAACGGTTAATTACACCTTGAGAGAGGGTAGTTAATACATTCAAAAATCTTAGGTGAGATATAATTCGATTAATAAAATAGGAGGGAGACAAAATAGGGAAAAAGTAATCTCTACTCTTTAGATTCTTGAAATCCAATTTTCTACATTTAGATATTATTTATTGTTCATTATTAGTCTTTCAGTTTTAGTTTAATTTTTAAGATTATTTCTATTACATAATTTCATTTTTTAACCAAAGTTTGATCTAAATTAAGTGGTGTCTGGGCATCAATCCCTGTAGGATCGATATCCACTTTCTAACTAAAAGTCACAACCTATATACGTGGTTTTTAAACGTAAAACTAGGGGTTATTTTCCAATTAACAGTCCTAGGATTGATTCAATTGAAAATCATTCCCAATTTCCAATTTATTCGGAAGAAGAAGATACTTGTTTTCGAGACCTTAGGGATAGAGAATTAGTCACTCCTAGGTATTTTGATTTTTAATTGTTACAAACCATAGGAGTAAGGTGGAAAATTAAGTGACTAGCTTCAAACATAGGTTGGAATAGGTTCATTAGGTGTGACATGCCTATTCACCCTATGATGACCATCAAGTTTTTCATTATAGTCTAATATAACCCTAAAATGGACGTATTCTGGTTTAGGTTATTTGCCAATGTTTATAAATTAGATTATACTATCATACGTGGTCTTTTGGATTTATGAAACACTAAAATTTTAGATGATCACGATGATTTTTATTTAGATGATAATTGGAAAACTCTAATGGGGGAAGCAAATTTTGACTTTAGGAATGCACGCGTATTATAGTGAAAAACTGGAGGACATAGACATAACTGCTTTTTGACCCTCCACATCCGAGTAGTCCCGTAGCTAGAAGAAACAGCAGAGAAGGAACCGAGTGCACCAGTGGAGGTTGACCAGAATGACTTCCCAAATCAACAAACTCGACACACAAATGCGGCAAGTTCACAAGGAAAAATGTAGCTTGAAGAAAAGGTTTCTCAAATTCTGTCAGAGGACCAATTTTGAAGCTCCTTCGCCAACATCATCGCCACCATCATCTTCATAAGCTTTTTTTACCCCTTTTACTTTTAATTTGTTTCATTTTCTTTTGTTGGGTTTCGTGTCAATTTCTTTTTTTTAGTTTCATGTCATTTTTGTCGGGTTTGATGTCATTTATTTGTTTTAATTTCTTTTGTTTGGTTTAACTTCTTTTGTTTAGTTTGATGTCATTTTCCCTTATTTGATGGTTGACTTCTCACATTGAGGACAATGTGATTTTTGAGTGTGGGGAGGTGACATTAACTTTCTCAATTACATTTTTCATATTTTGTTAAATAGGATGCATGTTTAGGCATATCATGTGCGTTATGTCAGCAACGGAACTGTACTTGAATCATTCTGATGAATATTATCAAGAGATTTTATCATGCTAGTTGGAATAAGATTTAATGCATGCTTGAACTTGGATTAGGCTGCTTGGGTAGAAAGTGAATCATATAGAGTGATGAAAAGTAGTTGGTTACATAAGTTTATTCACAAATTGACATTTGAGCGATGAGGTAGTGTAGAGATGCATAATGAGTTTTCATTTAAACCAATATGAGGATTGAGCCCATACGACTCCCTCCATCATCATTCTATTTGTTTTTTAGTGATAATTCCTTACGTTATTACCATAAGATCTTGCTTTGAATCATTTTGAGTCTACTGGATGTATGCTTAATAGAGATAATTAAAACCCTTTTTTTTAACCCTTAGCTTAAATGACCTACCCGTTAGTTATCCCTTGCTACCCCCATTGAGCCTTAACCTTTTGATTCTTAGAAACACCTAAAATTTTAAAACCTTAAATCCTACTAACCTACACATTCACAAGCTTAGTAGAGTATTAAGTAATACATTAGTTGGGATAGTTGTGAAAAACTCTACAGAGATGAGTTGAGTATATTTTTGCCTATGGATTACATTGTATATAGCTGCTATTATATTCATAGTTTCTTCCATGTATTGCAAAAAGAAAAAAAAAGAAAAGAAAAAGAAAAGAAAAGAAAAGGAAGAATAAGTGAGTAGCATTAATAAGTGTAGAATCTGAGTTACATTTGTATATCTTAGAGTTATGTTCTATTATCCTGTTCTATCCGTTTTTGTCTTTACGAATGCTTATGTTAACCTTTCTTCCCTCTTTACCCACCTTAACCCTTACCATAATATAACCCTAAGCAAGTCCTTTTGATCTATTTATGCATGCAATCATTGTAGAGGAGAATTAGTGTATTAGCAAGCCTATGGTAGTGTAGTTTCTTATAGGAAGATTGAGCGAGACACTAACCATCAAACACTTGAGATATATGAGTGAAAACTATGAGGAAGATTCATTTTGTATCTATACTTATCTTTGAGTGATGGTGCTAATTGTTGAATTTGTTTGTGTGCACCAATGAAAAAGTAGTCATGATATGGTGCCAATTTGATATTTAAGTTGGCTTAAATTTAAGGATTGTATGCATTGATATTTGTGAAAATGAAGTGATATAATTGATTAGTTGCATTTATTGATTAGTTGTATTTATTTTGCTTACGGACAAGCAAAGATTTTAGTGTGGGGATGTTGATAGTTATGCATTAGTCTATGTTTTCCTAAGTAATTGGCATGTGTTTCTTATATAATTTTTAATTAATGTTGTAGTTTAGGATTCAATTTGTATGTTCTCATTTAGTCTTATTTCCATTGTTGTTTTTTCATGTTTGATGTTAATTTAGGGTAATAATTGATTATTTTTATGTAGGAAGGAAGATTGAGAAACTTGGAGATTGAGCTAGAGATTAAAGAGGAAAACAAAAGAGGAGACTCTCTGTTGCCAATTCCCACGATAATGGGAATCATGCCAATTCCCACGATCGTGGGAATCATAATCTGAGATATTATAAACTAAAAGAGAATTAAGCCGCCATAGTGAAGGGAGATGAAACCCTTCTGTAGAAAGAGCCTTCTTGAATGAAGAATACAAGTTTTAAGCCTTGAGGAAGGTGAAGATTCAAGGATTATCATCAAGATTGAGGAAAATAGCACAACAACATCAAAAATTCTAGATTATGGCAAAGAAGAGAAAAAATTTCCTTTATTCAATTTTTTTGTGTTTTTCTTTCTTCTAATCTTTATGAGATGGATTATTTATGTGTTGATGATGTTATGAAGACAATGATTGGCTGATTTATTTTTAGGGATTGCTTTTGAACTATTTTTGTTAAACTCCTATTTTATTGAATTGAATGAAAATGTCTTTGATGATTATTGATTTTTTTTATATTGTAGTAAATCGAGACAGTAAGTAAGATTATTTGTGTAGGATTTTACAACGAGAGCAACCTATAGACTTGCAGTCATCACTTAAATTGCTTAGTTAGAAGAGAGAGCTCACTTAAATCAATTGATTACCCATAGGATAGTTTAATAACTAGTAAAATTAGTGGAGTGATTGGGTAGATTGGGAGATCATTCAATTGATTCCATTTAATTTGATTAGGGACAAATTAATTACACCTTGAGAGAGGGTAGTTAATACATTCGAAAATCTTAGGTGAGATATAACTCGATTAAAAGGGAAACAAAATAGGAAAAAAGTAACCTCTAGTATTTAGATTCTTGAAATATATTTTTCTGCATTTAGGTATTGTTTGTTGTTCATTATTAATCTTTCAATTTTAGTTTAATTTTTCATATTATTTATATTACATAATTTCATTTTTTGAACAACGTTTGATCTAAATTAAGTGGTGTCTAGGTATCAATCCCTGTGGGATCAATATCTGCTTTCTAACTAAAAGTCACAACTCGTACACTTGCAGTTTTTTAACGTCAAACTAGGAGTTACTTTCTAATCAACAATCCTAGGGTTGATAATTCTCTCTCGAGTTATAATCATTAACCCTAATTTATAAACCCTAATTAGATTATGAAAATTGCAACCTCTCGATTCACAATTTATCCAAAACCTAAATTAGATCTAAAATTGTCCAACAAACTACCGAAAACCTATGCAAGATCTCTCGTTACAAAAATTTATCGTTTTGATTCAATTATTGATCTATTAAATTACCTAACTCACGTTAGCCCAATTTAATGATTTTTCACTCAATTCACCCTCCCAGTTTGTTACCAAATTATGCAACTGTAGACTTGAAATCACAAGAAATTCAATAAAAATGCAGTCAAACAAATTTCATTAATAGCAAAGACAAAATATTCCGAAGGTGAGTTTTGGGAAATCCTCAACATTGAACGATTTTATCATCTATAGCTATCTCAAATTCTATACAATAAAAAAGAATGAAATAAAACCAGAAATTAGACTCGAAATGAATGATGGAGGCAGCAACGGTAGGAAACCTCCTGTTACAGGAAGTATTTCACGTAGGCTTCTTCTGTATGTCTCTTTTCCTTTGTTTCCTTCCTCAATCTCTTGATAAAGCTCTTTATGGTTCAAGATTGTGACTGATGCAAAAGCCTTCTCTTCTGTTCTTCATGTTCTTTAGATACCTTGGCAGCATTAGGGTTTTCTAGGGTCGAAACGTTTTGAAAAATCCCTTGAAACTTGACTTTTTCTCTTGTTTACGTGTCTCCTCGATGTAGGCCACAATCGTGGCCTTGCATGCCACGATCGTGGCCTATAGGTTGTGGTTTTGGCCCGAAAGTCTCTTAAAGTTCTCCGTTCTTCGACTTTAGCCCTAAAATACTAACAAACACATCAAAGTACCTCAAAAACATAATATTTAAGCTCAAAGACTTATACTAACCCATAAAAACACTTAAACACATAAACTAATACAATTCTAACCTAAACACATACTAAACACTCAAATTAACACTTAATACTTAACAAATTAAACCTTAAAGCATAATGCAAATCACACCTATCACCGTACTAATGTCTACTGGGTACACATCGGGTTAATATGGTTGCTCCCTTTCACTTTGTAATTCTAGGCATTCGATTCTCACTGTCGTCTGACCCATCTGGCTTACCACATTTTCTATGCTCGATTTTGTCTCCTGGTAAATTTATTGTAAACCTTGCTGAAGCTAATGCTCTGTACTTTGTTGAAGTTGTTACATATTCTGTTGAAATTGAAGATTGTTTGCAGTAATAATATTAAGCATATCTTCTAGCGATGTACCTAAGTCGTGATAAGAAGTTTATGGTCTATACAGGAATTACTGTGTATCTTGCATACTATCATGGAAGTAATTTTGTTGATTATCCCAACTATAACTAAAGTTAGTATGATCATTCCAATATGAGGGACTGGGAATAGGACTTATAAAAAAAATTGGGGACAGGAGTTGTAAAAAAACTTTCATTTATGAAATTTTTATTTTTTCGTAAACACTAAACAATGAGTGAAAATATCAAGAAATAACTAAAAAGAAACTAATTACAAAAAATATGTACAAAAAACTAATTAAAATCAAGAACAAAAACTAAAGCACTGCACTTCTTGGCAACAGTGTCAAAATTGACAGCAGCTGGTCATAACACTACGCAAAATAACTAGACCTATTATTACAACAGTGGTGAGTCTAAGTCAATCCTATAGAGAGTGTGTGTAAATTTATTGAAATGAAATTAATTGATGTTTAGGTTATGGGGGTTTTGGTTTGGTTTTGAAATAAGAAAATAAAACTAAAATAACTAACAAAAGCAATGTAAAGAAAACATCTAAAAATGATGAAAGTGGTTAATCTGTTAGGAATTCGGTTCTTTGGTTCAATCTTGGCCTACACCCTAATTAAACATATTTCATTAAATTATTATTCTTTTACCTCTCCTTAAACTATTAATCGTAGGTTAATGATAAGCTCTATTAAACCGAGTTTTCCCTTAGGTTATGTTTAATTAAGATATAATTGTTAATTAAACCTAGCCAAAGAATAATGTAAGATATGATCTTTAGATTCAATTTGGTAGCCTCATTACAAATTAGGGAAATCGATTAATCAAGGCAACAACCATATACGATGGGGTCATTTAACCTAGGTTATGTTATCCCAAATGATTACAAACCATTAGTCACTACAAATCAATTTCAACATAACAATTAAAGATTTTATTGAAATTCTAGCAATGAGTTTGTAATAAAATGATCCAATGAATGCATTCAAATCATCTTTTTACAATACCCGAACAATAGATATAGGATAACACAATCAATTCCTAAAGAGAGAAAGAAACAAAAAATACAAGGAATTCTTAAACAGGTGATCAGTTTCGATGTCACCTTCGAACCAGAGTCAGCAACCTAGCCCTCCATGGGTCTCTCATAGTTGAGATCTTTCTTTGCCCTCTTCATGCCCTCCTGAAGCTTTCCTTTTATCTAGCCAAAAAATACCCTAAACCTTTTATAGGTTTTTTTCATCTCACTTTGGGTTTTATATTAGAAAGCTACATTTAAAAAAGGTGAGCTATCAATGGTCACACCTGTGACTTGGTGTGTCACAACGATGATGCACCCATGTATGGACGTGAGCCATTAACGGGTGTGAGAGTATTCTCACACCCATGCATTTGGTTGCACAGCCATGACACACAAACTTATAAATGTGTAACTTACCCAACTGGTTGTGAGATATATTAATGCTTCATTCTTCATTTCTTTCATTTTTTTATCTTCTTCATGATTTTAATCTTCTTCTTCTTGCTCTATGAAGACCAGTAAGTGTAAATCTTTAAAAAATGGCCCAAATATAGTGGTTTCAACTCACTTTAGCTCTTTCACTTCCAAATTGTACCTAAAATGATATATAAGTAAAAGTGAGTATCTTAAGCATTTTCATAGCAATATGCACTAAGTGTTATTAAATAAATTCATAATCAATTAAGCACATATCCAAGATGGAAGTATACATTATATAGCATCTAAGATGTGAAGAGTCAGCAAAAGTTAGGTACATCTCTGATAGAATTGATTAATATTATGAATGCTAATGCTTTGCAATTTTAACAAGGTGTACAACAGTTTCAGTAGGATGTATAATAGCAGTTCTAGCAAGAAATGATGCAAGTTCATTAGGATATAACATCTAGACTCCAAAATATGGTAAGCCAGATAGGTTAGATGATGGAAGCTCTCGAATGCCTAAAATCACATAACAAAGAAATGCAACCATCTCAACCTGAGGAGTACTCAGTGGATGTTATTGCAGAGACCTTATAGAGTTAAGAGGAGATTGAGAATTTCGAGAGCATTACTCAAAGAATTTCCTGTGTGGAAGAATGGAAGAAGGAGCTCGAAGCAGAAAAGGATACATCTTTTAGCTTGAAGGTAAATACTGAGTTCCTAATTATTGTTAAAACTGACTCTTTACCTTTACCTAGCAGGTTAGAGAAATTGAATGAAAAAGAAAAAGGTGAAGAGACATTCAAGATATTTCAAGAGTGCATAGAATCAGTAGAGATTGGAGACTTAAAGAAAGGGAAGACAATGGAGGTGAATGATCAACTTATTGAACAACCTCGTGTGGAGATACCTCAAATTGTGATACTTGAAGACCATAATTGTTTCACGTGAGGAAAGTATGGAGTCAAGCCAGTGATAATAAACAAATGATTTTCTTGGGAGGCAAAGCAAGGGAAGTATATTTCTTTTCCTTTACATTTACGCATTTAGCTTTTATATGCATGTGGGTTTTAAGTTTGTTTATTCTTACATGTTTTAATTTTTCAACAAAAAGAGAGAGAATAAAATAGATAAACAAACTTTTTCTCTTTTTCTATTACTTCTAAGATTATATAGTCATGATTAGAGTGTGAATTAACTAGAAGAATCAATGGCAACTTTAACATGTAATTTTGCTCTTATGATTGGCTGATATACATATCTTTAGAAGAGTAATGACTAGTGGTAGACAAAAGCCAGTGAGATTTTAAGCCTTATTAGACTGACAAATCCATATCAGTCTCATTGCCTTTTGTTTATGTGTGATTGTCATAACATGTACATCCTAACTTTGCTTTGATTTTCTATTCAAGACCACACATTTATCATATGCATTAACATGGAAATGATATAGGCTTTTTTTAAAACTACATTAGCCAAATAGCCTACCCCTTGATGTGAATTTTTCCTTTGCTAAGTCCTTTTGAGCTTTATTAGCCTTTTTTGTGCTAACCACATTACATGTTTTTAACCTAACCAAATGTTCTACCCAAGCCTTAAAGCTAGTGGAGCATTTTTTTATTATTAATGATTGTGGATGTACAAGAGTATAAGTGTAGTGGTATGCATATGTATGGGATGGTTATAATTATCAGGATGTTATTTTATGTCTTATTAATGGAATTCCCTATTGATGTAGCTTCTTTCAATTTTTAAATGAAAAGAAAAACAAAGAAAGTAAAGAAAAGGAAAAAGAAAAGAAAGAAAAAATATTTGAATAAAAAATCAAGGAGCAAATACATTTGTTTTGAAAAGTTGTTCATGATTGGTTTCTCCCACTAAATTTGTATTGAATGGTTGATTCGCTGATAATGTATATGAGGTACATATGGCCTTGAAGGATCACTCCTTATAGTTTCAATGTATTAAGGTCATCGATTTGTATGAGTGATTCCTTCTGATGGGTTATACTTCATATGGTTTATGGTGGGAGAGTTTGAATTTGAGCTATAAAACATAGTTTTTACATTCATCATAGTTGATGTACACAATTGTGAATGAATGTTGGTTTTTGCACTTGGTGGTATATTAAGTGTTTTTCTTGTTTCACCAGCTTTGATGGCTTTTACACTAAACTACTCAAATATATATCACCTTAAGCCATGCCCACATTACAATCCTAAAAAGTCTTTTGATTCATGATTATGCATGTGACTCTTAGTGGTGGAGAAATGAAATGATTTGTAAAGTTGTCGAATGTCATGATCCTGAATGGTATTTGAGTGTACCTATGAATCTATCTTATCTAAACACATTTTGTCCAAGTCTACCATTAGATTGCTCAATTTTTAAAGGTAATGAATCTTGATTGATCATGAGTAAAAGCTTTGAATGTTAAAATTCTTGTTATGGTTTTTGAAAGCCATTCATCTTTGTTTATAATTATGTATTGTCAGAAAATATAGGAACTGAGTCAATGTTTTTGGGTTTATGATCTTAATTTTGATGTTTTACTTAAGGACGATCAAAAGCTAAGTGTGGGGGAAATTGATATTTGCTTAATTGATTATGAATTTATTCCATAACAATTAGTGATTATTGCTATAAGAATGCTTAGGATACTCACTTTAGTTCATATTTGATTATAGGCACAATTCAGAAGAAAAAACTAAAGTGAGTCGAAGGCCCTATATTTGAATCGATTTTTGAAGATACATACTCACTTGTCTTCATGAAGCAAGAACAAGAAGGATTAGAGAAAGAGAAGACAAGAAAATGATTAAAGAATTGACAAAGCATGTGGTTATGGCCTTAAGATACAGCTCACAGCCATGATAAATAAGTAATGGCCGTAGGACACTACAACCTCACCTCGAAACCCTACATTTTTGTATAAAAGCATCGTTTTGACAGCAGAAACTGATATTTTCATTTGGGAAAAAATTAAAGCGCTGAAAGAGAGGTTTGAGAGAATGAAGAGGGACAAACCTCTCATCCTTTAGAGACCCATAGAGAGCTAGACATTCCGACACCGATTCAGAGATGATCTAGACATTTAGACAACACGATTAAACATCTCTCATTATTTTTTGTTCTTTCTCCTAAGGATTGATTGTGTTATCATATGTTTAATGTTTGAGTGTTATGTGAGAATGATTGAATGCTCTATTTAATTATTTTTATGAAAGAACCCATTGCTATAATTTTAATATAATCCGTAATTATTATATTTAAGATTCATTTGTAGTGACTAATGGTTTTTAATAATTAGAGATAACATAACCTAGGTTAAATGAATCGAGCGTATATGGTTGCTGCTTAGATTGGCTTATTTTCCTAATTCGTAATGTGATTGTCCAATTAAATCTAGAGAACGTATCCTAGGTTGTTCAATGGCTAGGTTTAATTAATGATTGTCTCGTAATTAAACATGAACTAAGGGAAATTTGGGATTAATAGAGCTTGTTGTTAATCTACGACCAATAATTGCTAGGAGAGGTTTGAAAACAATAAATTAATAAAGTATGTCCAATTGGGTGTAGGCCGGATTAAATGAAAATTTTTTTTAATTTCATCAATTTCATCATTTTCAAATGTTCTTTAATTTGTTTTTGTTAGTTTTGTTTCTTTTTTTTTCTTACTTCAAAACCAAAACAAACCCCCCATAACCTAAAATGTTAGGTTTTTCATAGATGCATGCATCACATGCATGTGAATGTAGCAGAAGTGTTCGAATCTAGATTCCAACACCATGATAACCCAGAAAAACATAATCATACATGCATGCATAGACATATATATAAGAACATTAAATATAAAACTTTTTACCTTTTGTTTCTCCTCCTTTCTTATTTCTTCTCCTTGTTTAGGTTGCTGCAAACACCAAACCCTTCCTTGATCACCAAAGAGCACACAATGAAGATGAAGAAACAATGTATAAGGGTGATTTGAGGACCAAACTAGATAAGTTCCAGTAGATGCTCAAAATGATGGAAGATAGATAAAGAATCTTATTGCATGCACTTTGATTCATGCAACAATTGCATAAATTGCAAGAAAAAGGTTGTTGATACCTCTCTTTGTAGCACCCCACTCTCGTAAGACACGAACCCAACATCCTGAGTGATATCCGAGTATGTACCCAGAGAGGGCGGTATGCTAGAACAGTCAATTAATCAAATTCAATACAGAAATTTCATTTTCTTTTAAAACAATGCACGCATATTGAGAAAATTCAATAAATAAATCGGGCCCACTTTTTTAAAACATTTTTAAACACAATGTCACAACCATTACATTACGAAATCATTTAGATACACATTGCAAAATACTAGTGAATAAATATTTTGATACAAAAATTAAGGAAATACTAATGCAGACGCGAACTGATCCCAACCTCTTTCTCTTACTTGAATACAATGGCTATACTCCAATTTGTCTAACTAAAGGGATTCTTCTAAGCCTGAAAAAAATATTGCAAATTTTTTTTGGGTTTGCAAACTCAATGCGTGACCATCCTTGATGGCTCACTCGATCACATAACACAAACAATTCATATAATCACACAATTCACATCATTTCGTTACAATCATTTATCACCGCATATCACTTGGTCATTCATTTCACATTTCATATTCAAAAAATATCATACTCAAAATACATTTCAATCAGTCAAATGCACGTATTATATGTATATGTAATGTTTATAAGACTCACATTCTTTTATTATTGTTGTGATCAAGTGCCTTTTTTTTATTGGCCTATATCCCTTATGGATACCGAGTTGTATTAGATAATGTCCCATATCCCTTAGTGGATACCAGGTACATTCACAACTGAGCTTGAGGCTCTAATCAAAGTCTGAGCTTTAAGCCCTTTCTCACATTCTAAGCTTTAAGCTCTTTTTTTTGGTGGCTACTCCGGTCACAATAGCCTTTATGTTTCATGCATTCATATAATGAAATGCATCACATATATTCAATCAATTAAAAGTGCTCAAAATCCCACAAGCATATTCACCTTCACATATCATTGGACCTTCATCCGATATTCAACATTTTTGTTGAGGATACACATATTTCATTCATATACACATTCACATTTTTCTTTGGAACTTGGTCCGGTATTCAACATTTAAGTTGAGAAAACACATATTTCATCAAATTCATATATAAGGAGCACTTCTGATGTTCTCACATTTATCAAACTCCTCGGGCCATTAATGTCCGGAATTGTCTCAATCACAATCACAATCACAGATATCAGTAGTAATTCAATGCAAAAATTAAAAACAAAATAAACAATGAAATGAGACCATGTAGGTCGACTCACAGTATGCTTTAGATTCGCATTTGCTTCCAAGATTTGGAAAATTCTGGATGCAGACCTTTGTCCTGCACATCAACATTATGCAATACACACATTGCATATGCATTACAACTTTGCATAATTATAAGTATTCATTTAAGTATAAATGTGTATACAGAATATATACAATGCATGCTCAATGACAATCCTAGGTATATGATCTAAATTCACATCGTATGCTCATTCTCCGTTCATAACTCATATGTGTCTAATTGACTTAGGTTTACACCTTAATAAAAACATTATGGTTAAAATTCATAACTTATTTGATCAATTCATATTTTTCCTAAAACAAACTTTCAGGTCAACTTTCCATGTTCTTTCTTACCAAGAAAATGGAGTAATTTAGGAACACTTTCTTATAGAGTATTGTTCTTCTATCTCTTAAGTTTATAATGACACCAAGATAATTCAATTTGGTTCAGTAATCCAAAAGTTATACTCCAAATAATTCAGACTATTCTTAAACTGAGACAGTATTCTATGCTCATCTTCAAATCCAATTCTGGAATTTTAGAGATAGAATTAAAATTCAATTTCTTCAGACAAATTGTATTCCTATGTCTCTATTTTATTCCAAATTAAGATTAAAATTTAATTTCTTCAGACAAATTGTATTCTTATGTCTCTATTTTATTCCAAATTAAGAATCACTCTATTCGGATAACTGTAGAAAAAGATATGATCAAAATACTGGAGCATGTTTAAGCGAAGCCAGGAGTTGGTTGCGGGGAATTTTCTCAAGAGGAATCCTCATAAAATCTTGCAAGTTGGCCGCGATGAACTTTTCTCAAGAGGAATCATTCAAAAATCTTACAAGTTGGCCATGGAAAACTAAAGAGTTGGCTGCGGTGAACTTTTACAGAAAGTAGTAAACATGACTCATTTTCCAGCACTCCTCATCATCAATTTCATCCTAATTCATCTCTTTTGCTTAGTCTATCATTTCTAACTTATTTCCACATCATTTCCTCTTCGTTTATACCCCAATTATAGTTCAATATCATCTATACACATTTCAAAATACATGCTTGATCATATACACCAAAAACAAAACATATCATATACACATTCGTCATAATGACCTTTCTATCTCAAAAATCATCTCAACAACAACAACTTATCAATTATAAACAAATTATCACTCTTTCAATCCCATTTTTATGATCATGCTAGTTCTAACCCATCATCAATACAAAATAAGGCAAAAACTCATTCATTCATTTATCACATTTTCATACACTTTCATACACCATTTACACTAACCCATGATATTTAAAGCATAACTTACTTGGTTTAGCTTCAAATCTTCAAAAAATTTCACTTAGCCCTAGCTCTCCATAAAAACCCACGTCCATCATTCTTCAAGGTGGTAGGGTTGGGTTTTTTGTGAGAAGTGAAAGAGAGAGCAAGATGAGAGTAACAAATGGGAGGAGAGAGCAAGGTGTACATTGAAGATGGTTGGGTGAGTAAAAACTTGTGAAGAAAGATAGAAGAGAAGAGATGGAGAAGAAGAGTAACGAAAATGAGAAGAGGAGAAAGAATGAAAACAATAAAATGGTATTGCAAGATTAAAACCATCGTGAGGTAGGGCATTGTTTGGCAAGTGACACATGTCACTTGCTACATGTCCTATCTCTATTGGTTTTGATTAAGCTATTTCATTAACTAGTCCAATCAATTCCAATTCCTACTCCAATTATCTCCAAATTTTCATTGATGCTTGTCAATAAATCCCAATGTCATTTATCAAAATTTACATTATCATTGGACAGTAAATTCTACTACCATTTATCAATTGTCTTACCACTTGGTATTTTTCCTAGTCCAAAATTACCCAAAATTTCAAAATTTTACCAAAAATTTTAAATCAGTACATATACTCTCCAAATCAATTTTCAACACGTAAAAATCACAATTCTTAATATAATCACATTTATAACTCAATTATACCCAGAATATGTCAATGAATGCATGTACAATCATTTTAATGTGCAAAAATGAATATTCACAAATGTGTATATTAACATTATACATGAGCATGAAATGCATTTTTTTCTAATCTCTTAGTGTTATTTCTCAATTATAGAAACATACGGTTCTAACCCTTAGTATGAAAACGGGCTGTTACAAGGGTGCTCTGAAGTCTGGCGCTCTGTTTCTTCTCCCACGTCCCGAAACTTGATTTCATCCCAATGATTGCTCTCATCTAGCTGATTGCTTAATGCGCAGCATATTTCTTGTGAATAGGTAGAGTTTGGAAGAAATATGGAAGTTAGAAATTTTGTAGAGAGATGTGAGAGCATTTGTAAGTTTCAATTCTAGAGAGATAAAGTAAAAGTGAAAGTGAATGAAAAAGTGAAGATAGAAATGAATATAAAGGTGATTGGAGGGTAAAATGGTGAATTTTTCTTTAAAAATCTCGTTCTCCCCTTTTCTGCCCAGTTTCCACCGATTCTTCATTTTTTCTTCTTCTGTTCTTTTCACATTTATTTCGAAATCACTTCTTCATTCTTTGTGGCCCTTTTACCTCTCTTTTACTTGTTTGATCGATCATCCAATTTATATCAAATTCTATTCCTTCTTGATTTTATTTGGAAACAAACTAACCTAACTATGAAATTCAACTATCTAGAAATAAAAGCGAATACATCAATTTAATAGTCCATGGGTTACCTCCCATGTAGTGCTTCTTTTAATGTCGGTAGCTCGATGCTCTATCCTTGGAACTCATTCGGGATTAATTATAAGCAGCTTGCTTCCACCCTTTTTGTTCAATCTCAATTTTGTAGCCCGTAAGTAAGCTACAAATTGCAACATAATTAGAAGGACGATGTTGATAACATTATGAAAACCAATTAAGCTCGATAATGTCCTTCTTTCAAGTGAACTGTCAACAAAACACAAAATAACAAAACTCCCTAAATCTTCTATTGAATCCAACAGTTAATCCTGTAAGAAGGTGAGTTACTCTCTTTCTTCCTTAATCACCTTCATCTCCTATACTTCTTCCACTTCACGAATAGAGACTTTCATAGCTTCTTCAAACTCAATGTTTGTTATAATCTATTCTTCGTCCTCTTGTTCTTTAGAAGATTCAAACACATCAATTATCCTGAATGAGCTACTATCCTTCAGATTCTTAAATACATCATTTATATTAAAAATCACTTGTCATCATTAATCTAAAAGATAGGGTTCTCTTTATGGACATCTACCCTAGATTTTTCGATATTCAAATATGGTATATCAAGAACTAGTGAATAAAAGGGAGAGTTGGCATTCTTTTCTTCATCCTCTTCTTTGATTTCTTGGTCTTCTATAAGGTCAGGTTTAGCCTGATTTTTCGCTGGTTATTCTAACTCTACCCCATTCCTAAATGTGATAGCCTGATGTGGCTCTATTGAATTTACTTTCATCCTGCACAGACAGCTTTCCATACTTTGCTTAGAAAATTCCTTAAATAACTGGCCTACTCAAATCTCTAGATTATGAATAGAAAAGGCATGATCTTCTACTACTCGCTTAAACTTCTCTTCCAATCTCTTCTGGTTCTCTTCCATATCCGTGAGCATATCCATGATTTTTTCCAGCTTGGAATCCCATAAACTATATTTATCATATCGAAATTCAAATAGGTCTTGATGTCCTATGTGAGTACTTGCATTATTGAACCAATAGAAATCGGGATGGCTCTGCCACTCTGAAGTGTACGAGTTCATATAAGGATGATGATTTTCCCAACCAAATTAGGGCTCATTGAAATCTGTAAGAGTCTTTTGTTCCCTATAATAAACATCCTCCAAGATCATTCTTTTTATCCCTTCTTTGCATTCAACTCTTCAGATGTCTCATTGTCACTTTAAGATGTCTTGATGTTTCTCTACTTTATGCTCAATTTTTTTTTTATAAACAAAAGATAGTGGAAAAGTTTTAGACTAAATAACTAAACTAATCGCTTCCCCGGACCAAAAAACTTGATCGTAGGTTTCTGATATGAAAGAGCTTTAATAATTAACCTCGATATTTTGCAAGCGCATAAGTCATTCGCGTAGTACCTAAGATGTTGATCCCACGAGAAGGGTTAATCTTATCCTAAAATCTAAGTCTGAACTCAATTCATAATAATTCAAAAAGATCAAAACTAAATAAGAAATTATTTCAATCACCCAATTAATTCCAATAATCAATGTCGAAACTATAAATAAGATAACAAATGCAACACCCAATCACAAAACAACCTAAAAACTACTAATTGAGAGAAAGGGAATTTTTATCTGAATTTAATGAAAACCTAATTGATTATGAATTTATTGGATTATTGGTTCTAGACGGTCCTAGGTTTGATTACTCTCTCTCGAGTTATAATCATTAACCCTACTTTATAAACCCTAATTAGATTATGGGAATTGCATCCTCTCGATTTACAATTTATCCAAAACCTAAATTAGATCTAAAATTGTCCAATAAACTACCGAAAACCTATTCAAGATCTCTAGTTATACAAATTTACCGGTCTGATTCAATTCTTATTCTATTAAATTACCTAACTCTCATTATCCTAATTTAATGATTTTTCACTCAGTTCTCCTCTCAATTTGTTATCGAATTATGCAAGTGCAAAATTGAAATCACAAGAAATTCAATAAAAATGCAATCAATCAAATTTCATTAATATCAAAGACAAAATATCCCAAAGGTAAGTTTAGACAAATCCTCATCATTCAATGAATCTATCATCTATGACTATCTCAAATTCTATACAATCATAAGGAATGAAAAAAAAAACTAGAAATAGACTCGGAATGGATGACAGAGGCAACAACGGTGGAAAACCTCCTATTCTGGGAAGTACTTCACGTAGGCTTCTTCTCCACATCTCTCTTCCTTCGTTTCTTCCTTAATCTCTCGATAAAACTCTCTAGGGTTTCGGCATTGTGGCTGATGCAAAAGCTCCTCTCTTATGTTGTTCTTGTTCTTTAAATACCTTGGCAGGTCGAAAAGGTATAAAAAGTCCCTTGAAACTTGACGTTTTCACTTTTTTCCACTTCTGCCCGATGCAGGCCATGATCATGGCCTTGTATGCCATGATCGTGGCCAGAATTAAACCTTTTTGTCACGATTATGACAATTAGGCCACGATCATGGGCTGTGGCAGAGTCTTTTGTCATGATCGTGGCCCATATGCCACGATCGTGGGCTTTGGCAGAGTCTTTTTTCACGATTGTGGCCCATATGCTATGATCGTGGGCTAGCTCCCATGTGTCACAATCATGGCTTATTTTGCCAAGATTGTGGGCCATGTTTTTGGCCCAAAAGTCTTCGAATCTTCTCTGTTCTTCTTTGTTGACCCTGAAACACTAACAAACACATGAAGGTACCTTAAAAACATAATATTAAAGCTCAAAGACTTATACTGACCCACACTTAAATGCATAAACTAACACGATTCTAACCTAAACAAATACTAAACACTCAAATTAACACTTAATACATAACAAACTAAGCTCTAAAACATGATGCAATTCTTACCTATCACCTTACATATGGGCCAAATCATATTTCAAATGGAATTGAAGAAGTTTAAAAAATAGTTGGCGATTATTAGAAGTATGGTATGTTCAACCTATAAAATCTTATTATGGTGCTTCTTTTATCTTCCAAAAGAAGATAGTTGGTAAATTATCGATGTATGTTGACTATCAAGTACAAAATAAGATAACCATTGATAATAAGCATCATATTGCATTGGTGTAAGGTTTGATGGACATACTGAGTGACATAAAGAGTAAGGCTTCAATATTCTCAAATTAGATCTTTAAACAGGTTACTGGTAAGTCAACTTTGTTAAAGGAGATGAGCCAATAATCACATATACAACTAGTTATTGTGCTTATAAATTTATATTCATACCCTTCACTGTCACATTTTGTAATATGATGAATGTTCTATATGAGTTTATGGATGACTTTGTGGGTTTATATTGATGATATTGTGGTGTACAATAACTCCATAAAAGAATATTATCCACTTACAAAAAGTGTTGGAATGCTTGCAAAAGAACCAATTATATGTCAAGATAAAGAAGTGTGAGTTTGCAAGAACATTAAATTTTTGGGATAGTTTGTAAGTAAAATTCAAGTCTAGATGGAACCTCAAAAGGTATATGCCATTATAAAGTGGTTAGTCTTTACCAAGGTATAATAATTGTGGTCTTTTTTTAATACTTGCAAACTATTATTGACGATTCGTATAGAGGTATTCTTTAAAGGTTTCCCATCCCCTCTTATTGATTCTCTAAACAATGAAAATGGTGATGTTCAAACTATTGTGTAGATGCTTTTGAAAAATTATAGTAGTTTATTACATTATAATTGATTTTAAAGTTGCTATTTGAATTGCTCTTTGAAGCTTATGGAGATGTATGATATATAGCTATAGATGGTGTGCTAGCTTAAGATAGACATACAGTAGCATTTAGAATTACAAAACTCAAAGAAACAAAAAAAATATTCTATTTATAAAAAGGAAATGATTGCAGTGTTACATTGCTTAAAAATAGTGTGTATACTTATTATGGATAAAATTTATGGTTCCAATAGATAATGTGAAAAATACCTTCTTCAAGGAATAGAAGAAATTATCAACTAAGCAATTAAGACGTTAAGAATTCTTAGTTGAATTTAATTTCACTTGGGAGCACAAATCGATGAATTGTAACTAAATAAAAAATGTCTTAATAGGATGGAAGTGTGTGTTGCCTACTATAATATGTCTAGAATTGAAGTTGAAAGTGTTAAGCTTGATAGTAATTATTATCATTTAGTATATGAAGATTTCACCAAATAATATTAGCTTGATGATGGGTTACTTGTTAAAGAAGGTGGTAGATTATATATTCCTAAATTTGGTGAACTTTGCAAGAAACTTATAAGGGAATGACATGAAATTTAAGAAGGGATGGAAATACTATTATAGTCCTATATGTGGCCTTAAATGGAGTAGGAAATAGAAGCCTATTATCTTATTTACCTTATGCACCAATATGATAAAGTTAAAAGGAAAAATGAAGTTGAATTATTGCATCCTTTACCTATTCTAGAAAGACCCTATAAGTTAGTATGTTTGTATTTTAATGTGAGATTTTCAAAGGTTGATAGTAAGGTCTTAGTACTAATTGTGATGGATGAATGCTCTAATAACTTGTTTGATACAACTTCTATTGAATTATTCTATCAAAATATTGTAAAATATTTCGACATTCTAACATATACTATGAATGATCCAGATGCTTAATTTATTGGGTATTTTAGACTTTATTGTTCAAAAAAATTAGGGTCAAACTAAATTTCTCTACTACCAATTCCCCACAGACATATCGACAAACCAAAATATTCAATACTCAAGTGGAGGACTACCTAGGACATTAAATGAGTGCTACCCAACAAATTTGGTTAGAATTGTTAGTATTGCCCAATTTGCGTACAATATGCAATGGTCATCCTCTATAGAAGAGTCCATTTGAGTTAGTTCTAGCCCATCAACCCCTCACTGTATTAGCAATTAAAAATTAACAGATGGGAGCTAGTAATGTTGATTATCACCTAAACTTACCATAAAGGTTAACATTCTTCCTACTTGCCATATTAGTTTCTTTATATAGGTTTTTATAAAGATACTAAAGAACTAGAGAGAAGTAAAACTAAATGTTCAGCTCCATTGATGCATAAACAATAGTCATCTTGCATCGACAAGTCATAACAACCACTAACTGTTTGTGTCATTTCTATAGGATTTAGACACATCTCTCAACATTTGGGATGTAACAACATGTAACTAGGATTCATTCTTATTTGTGAATATAGTAAGATTTTGAGGAAAATCTTACCCTCGAATAAAACTGGTGACATTAATGAAGTAATTATTAATTATGGGAGAATTATTGGTTTAGTTCCATCAACTAATTTCCTATTTGGTGTAGATTAACTTTCTAATACTATGAAAGTTCCTTTACAACTTATCTAAAGATGGTAATTATATCATTTCTACTCTTGTTTTCTAGAACGAACTAGAGTATCTTAGAATATTAAAAATACATTTAAATGCAAAAATTTTATTTTAATTAATAAGAATGAATCGTAATTTATCATATGATAAGATCTATTTAATGAAAATAATTTCATTAAAAGGAAAACTTTCTTGGTACCTAATAACCCAAAATCTTTAAAAGAATTATAAGTATAAATAGGAAGATAATAAGTCTTATTCTTCATTATTAATAAATCTATTACTGATTATATCTGAAATATCTTATATTAAATTTTTTATCAATTTTTAGTTTTAGAAAAGTGACTAATATATGAAATGATTACAATATCCTTCACACCCTAAAAATAAACATTGAAATTAGAAAGATTAAATATCTTTATTCAACATAAAATTAAGGATTTATGATATCATATTTAATTTTTTGAAAATATCATATTTAATTTTTGTTAATTATAGTTCATACATAAAAAACCACAATATCTCAATGAAAAATATATTAAAATTATAAGTCTACTTTTATATTTAAATTCTTATTAATTTGTATTCATATGAGAATTTAATTCTTAACATGTAACATTATGTATAGAAAATTATCAAACATAATTATACCTAATACTTAATTTCCATTCCAATAATTTTGTTCTTTACTACACTTAATTAAAAACCTAAAGATTGAGTTTGTGAAAGGATTGTTTCATTAAACTATGGACTAGTGGTTAAATGCATGCTTAATGAAAACTTTTATCAATTACTTACCATATTTAAGATTAAGGAGATATAAGTCTTATCATTTTTATGAATCAATTTTGTCCACATTTCCATGTAACAAAAAAAAACTAAATAGTAGAGAAAAGGGTAATAAAAATAAATTTCAAGACCTCAATTAAGTAAGTCAATAAAATATAATTATACATTGTTATCTCCACAAATCATACTTTGACAAGTTTAAATGCTACCGTTGGTGGAGATGTCTTCAATGCCTTCGCCAATTCCTCATTTGCATCCATTGATTTCTTGTATTTTCTTCTCTAAATAACTTTATTTTAACCTCTATCTTTATACTCTTTTTTTGTTAAGGTCTTTATATCTAATCTACAAATATTATTGTGCATCTACTTCTAGCAATTACTTGTCAAAGATCATCCATAACTCTCTTCAATGGTCCATCTTCATCTTGTGATATCTCAAGCTATCTCTTTAGTGTCAAATAGGCCTCTGTTACATCAACATTTCCTGAGCCATCTACAGTGATAATCATTTTTTATTTTGATCCTGCATTATCATGACTACACATATGTTCAATCCCAATATTATTCCTAACCAGTGGTCGTGCTTTTCTTAAACTAATCCCAACCATCTAATTGCTCGTTATTACTTTCAACTAAAACCCTAACTCCCTACCAGAAACTTATTTTTGCATGATTCCTCACTAGTAGTTACATTGATATATTTAAAAATCCCATAATATAGATACAATATGTGTCTAATTTTGATTACTCATTAGAGTGATAAAATTATAGAGTTAAATTCATTAGACCCTACGTGGTTTGGTATATTATTATTATATGCTTTAACTTTTAAAAACTATTAATAACTCCCTTGTAGTTTTAATGTTATAACTCCCATCCTTACCATTGTCAACTTCTTTAAAAAATTTTAACTGCAAAATCCAAAACGATATTGTTTTGTTATATGATGCTACACATGACATTATACGATGATGTCTAGGAGTTCACAGCTAGTATTTTTAAAGAAAATTGATAGTATGGGGATGAATGTTACGAAAACAAAAAACTATAAGGACAATTGATAATTTTTAAAAGTTAAGAAGTACATTGAAAATATGTAAAAGTACAAGAAATCCATTGAATTTAACCTAAAAATTGTATTAAAGAGTTTGAAGGTTAGTCTTGATTCTTATTCCTTCTCTCTTCTCTACTTTCTGTATACCATTTCTTATTTCTTCAAACTCTACTTTTTCTGCACTTCTTGTATTTTCTTTTTCTTTAATTCTTTATAAAATAATCTCAAAGCCTATTTTTATCATAACATTATGATACATAAAAATAATATAAAATTTGTATGATTGCCTTTTTAGTAAGAATAAAGGAGGACGATTGAAAATGAAAAAAGATTTGATAAAGAGTTGAACTCTACTTCATTGAATACATTAGAGGAAATGAGTGATGGTTTACGCATAATTGAGAGAATAAAGGAGAAGTCTTTATAAGTGACAAATACTTAAATTGTTATTACATGTTAGCTAACTAACTTTTCTTAAGCTAAATAACTTACTTCTCTCTCTATCTTCTCTCATCTCTTTCTTCTGTAAATCTTTTTTCTTAATTTCTTAATCAATAAAAGATTTTAACTTGTGCATAAGCTTTCAATTTTTACTTTTCTTTTTTTGTATGAATTCGGTGTAAGAGAACTCGACCCCTTGGTTGATGGTATGGTGGGGTACAATTATGGAAAAAGAAACTAGAGTTGTGACATTAGATGGTTAGAGGAAAGCATGAAAAACTAATTTAGGGAAATTTGCTTAAAATATGAGCATACAATTGTAGCACTAAAAGAGTGGATGTTGCAGTTTTCAACAATAACCAAATCAATTAAAGAAAGTTGTAGAGGATTATTCTAAGAGAAATAATGAAGGCCATTATAGGAAGGTACTTAGTTATAGTGCATTTTAATAAGGTGGAGTCTTTGTAGTTTGATGGAAAAGAGTTAAGGGGATGGATATACAAATGTGAGCAATTTTTCTTCTTAGATGATACTCTTTCAAAAACTAAAAATGAGATTTATACGATGCATTTGATGGGTGAAGTATATTGGCAATAACTCTACATAAAGAATAGGTTAAAACTTAAGTATTAGCATTAGGAAAAAGGTTTAGGGAAGCTACATTTACCAACCTAATTTGGAAACTGACGGATCTGAAACAATTAGGATACGTGAGAGAATAATGCACTCTAGTTGATCTTTATTATCTCAAATTGGTAATTCCTAGACTATATTTTATCAACTTATTCTTGAAGGGCCTTGCCAAGAAGATATAATTACCAATGAACTTTATTAATCCAAGTAATATGCAACAAGTGTATGATCTTGCAAATAAACAATAATTGGTGTCAATTAACTATTATAAGATGTATATAAAGAATAGTAAGGTGGAAAGTAACTACTAGAATTATGGTGGAATTAATAGGGGTCAGATATGGAAAATAATGAACAAAGGATGTTAATTAATCCTTTGAATGTCATTTATGATAAGGGAAAAACATTGCTTATAGAAAATAAAATGAAAAAAATTAATAGAAAGGAAATGAAGGAAATAACGACCAAATATTTATGTTTTTTACGCGGCGAAAGATTTGTGTTAGGATATAAATGTAAAAAGAAGTGGTTTCATATGTATATAGTGGATGATGGTAGAAGAAAAGGACATAAATACTAATGATAGTGATATTGTTCAATCACCTATAATTTCATTACAAACAATTTCAAGAGTATCAATTATTGAATATTAATATATAAGGGTTTTGGGAGTGACTAATGGAAAACTATTGCAGATCCTTGTTGAATAAGGAAGTATATATAACATTATAGTGGAAAGAATATTGATGAAAGCAAGGTGTACCATAAAAGAAATTGATTATGTATTGATAACTTTAGGTAGTCTAAAATGCAAATTAACTTCTATAAAGGTATAGAAATTTTAAATGGAGTATGAAAGATTACTAATATTTAGCTAAAGTATTAATAATTTCTTTCGGAGGTTTGAATATGGTCTTGGTTATACAGTCATCATTGAATGATGTCATTTGTAATGTGATAAAGGAATATGACTTTTAAATGGTAAGGAAAGTTGATCAAGTTACAAAGTGGGGACATTTACTTAAATTTTAAAGGATTGAACAACGAGACATCTAAAGGGAGCCAAATTAACCTAATAGTTCTTTCTATTACAATGTGATGTTACCACAAATTAGATGTTACAACTATAAGTTTTCCTTAATGAAAATAGGTTTAGTTATGTTGTGCCCAACATAAGTTCTAAAAAATACCTAGGTTATCCTACTTGCAAGTATATAAGGTTGTTGTAGTTGATTACCTAAGGTCATCTCCTACGGAGGTGAAATTGATCCTCTCAAATTATCCTTGAACAAAAATAAAAACATATACAATCCTAAACATTCTATCCCGATTTGTTGAGTGAAGGCTTTAAAGGAAATCACAAAATTAAACTGAAAGGTAAACTGATTCAACCGAAAGCAAAAACAAATAGATTAATCAAAATGGGAAACTCTTGAGAATATTTCACTAATTTAATCTTCTATGCATAACTAAGGGGAAATAATTGGGTAATCGTCTTACTAAAATTAACAGTTGGGTTCTAAGATCAACTCGAATAATAAACTAAGTCTAACTTTTATATTTGACAAGTTATCATCTGAATTAATTATGGAAACCCTACTACGAATTACCTCTTAAGTTAATATATTTCTAGTTCTTAACCTAAGCGTTTATAACTTCTCATTCCATATTAAATTTCTTCTCTCCATCCTTCGTTTAATACTAAAATGATGCAATGTTTGGTCATGCTATTACATCCATTCAGCTCAGAAACTATAGCAAACATAAAATAGTAACACAATCCCTCAATCATACATATTTGACTAAAATAGTTATATTAATCCTCAAGAAAAAGAGATCAACCCATCACAGAAATAACAAGATTCATTATATTCAAATAATTCAATCCCATCTTTATCTATATGAGAGAAGTATTTGAGCAATAAACTAAGTAAATAACCAAATGAACTATCAAAAGATAACAGAGTATCATTTGGTTAAGCTAACAGGGTAGTAAGCTCAATAAACAACAGAAAAGTAAATCACAAAGAAATAATGCAACAAATGAAGAACAGAACAGGCAAACAAAAATCGGATAAAGGAGTTGCAATGGTCTCTTGTACTCTCAAGCTCTCCGCATTGGCTCTCGCCTTTTGTTTCTACTTGGTTCTCACCTAGATGATCAGATCCTTAAGTTGTTTCCATCTCTCTATTGTTCTTCTTCTTCACCTTATCCAATTGGTCTTTGCTTTCTCTCCTCTCTTCTCTGCCTTTTTTCTTTCTCTCTGTTTTGCCCCTGAATGTCTCTCGTGTTTATAGAATGTGGAATGATAGAATATGTCCCTGAACGAGTCTGTGGGGTCTGTGCGTAGAATGTGTGTATATGGAATATGGAATGTGGAATGTGTCACCACCCTCTATTCCCTTTCTATTTGGAGTATGACACTAGGTTTAGGGTTTCGAGCCGTCATCCTTAAAGCTGCCACGTATTAGAATTAAAGTGAGTGACAAGTTTACACACCACCTTCCTTTATTTTTTTTCTTTTCATGCAAAATTAATGTGAACTTTCATTTTTCATGCAAAATTCACAAAATAATCCAATTAACATGCATGCAATATTTACAGCATTTTCACTCAATTCATCTCTCATTTGGATCAAAACATAAGAATTTGTAACCAAAATCAAGATATGAAGGCAAGCAAAGTCAATAAAAATTAAACACAACAATTTCCCTACACTTAAATTATGTTTATCCTTAAGCAAAATAAAGAACACCAGATTATACAAGAACAAACAATGGAAACAACAATTTTCCCAAATAATAGTTAAAGATATCAACGAGCATTTCAATAAACATAACCTAAGAACTTAAAACTCATAATACTCTATGAATAAGCTATTTTTTTATATTTAGCCAAAATCAACAAGTACTATTATTAAAAAGCCATTAATAAGTGTGATAGAAACCCACTCCACTCTCCATCCTCTCAATCATTTAAAGGTAGGATATATTCACTCATAATTCATTTCATGTAAGGCATCTACCATAGGCTTGCTTACTAATCCAATCTCCACCATTCATATCAAATACAAACATCAATCTAAAGGTCTTTATTTTGGTTGTAATGGGGTCGAGCTAAGGGTACGAAAAAAGAAAATTACATTTTTAAAACCAAAAAACAAATTGAGCATTTAAAGTAATATGAACAATGAAGCATAAAACACTCAATCATTTCCTTTCAAGTTAACAAGATTAGCACTCCCCTTTTTATGTCTCTCCTTTTCCTTTTCATTTGTTTTTTGTTTATCTTCTCTTCCTTTATTTTCTTTTCTATTTCCTTTTCTTTTCTTTTCTTTTCCTATTTTCTTTTCTCTTTTTTCTTTCTCTCTCTTTTTTTATTTCTTTCTATTTTTTAATTTATTTGTGTAAAATAAGGAAATTAAAAGAACAAAAATATAGAGGAGAGATAATTACTACAAGCATACCCATTTCTTGTTGGATCGCGTATGGCCCGAGTATTCACAATACGCTGCGAAAGAGACGATAACACAACACGATGTATAACCGAAAACATATAGGATGCGCAAAAATACCTTTTTTTGACACGAATCGATGGTTGTTTTTCAGATTCGTAGACACTGCTACACGCGAATGTCCTCTACCGGTATCCACACGAGTATGCATAATCTGGGTTGCGGCTATCGTGTGCTAGCACGTCCTGAAACTCTTTTCGAATGCCGCACGCACTTCTCTCGGATGGTGGCTAGGGTTTTGTATTACAATGGTGTCTCATTCTTATGAGACCTAAGTTTCTCTATTTATAGAGAAAACCTAATTCCATTAAAGCCCAATAAGTT
>JANZXP010000004.1:25427995-25442332 GCA_027576715.1 Erythroxylum flavicans | reverse complement strand
ACTTAATTTTTGTATAATTAAATATCTAAAATCTAAATTCCTATAAGAATATTCAACGAAATACTAAGATATATAATTTTCATACCCTTATAATTTTTTTAAAGTCATGTCCTCATAAATCATTTTACACATAAACAACTAATACTAAACATCTAATTTTACCAAACATCAAATGATAAACAGCTAATACAATTAGCTGGTCAAATCAGTTAATAGAATTAGCTAACAGCTAATGCAATCAGCTGATTACCAATAGGGCCAACATTTGGAGGATAAAGAACTATTCCTTGTGTATGAATTCATGCAAAAAGAAAGATTGAAAAACCATCTATTCAAAATAAAGATTGCACCTTGTCTTGGAACATACGTCTCAAAATAACCATTTGAGTATCTTAAGGCTCCAAATAATAGGTCATTCATAGAGATTTTAAGACCTCAAGTATATTACCTGATACAATGCAAGGATATGCAATTTTTGCTTTCATTACAATCTCGTAAACAAGTTTATTAAAAAAGATATAACATGTGTCAAATTTTAACTTAAGGCTAAAATATATTTAACCCTATGTGTTTTGTCCCTTGGTATGTTATGTCACCTTATATTTTAAAAATGGACTTATTACCTTAAGAGCTTAGAATTTAAAAGACTTTTTTACCCCTATATTATGACGACATCACCACAACTGTACATGTTACATTTTTTGTACAAAAATATAATTTTAGGCTTTTGTCTTTATTTATGGTTAGATTAAAAATAAACGTAAATTTAAAATTAATTAAATATTACATATAAAGGACTGCTTATAAGCATCATAAAGTAACAATTACTACCATAAAGTCTAATATTTATAGCTAGTTTCAAAGATATGTCTTGTTAAACTTACTATATGTGTTCTGTGAAATTCTTGTACATTTGATCGTTATGTTCAACACTCGAGTCTATAATATATAGGATCAATTACAAAAAAGCACAAACTTTTGTTAATTTTTCAATTATAACCTTAACTTTAAAAAGTAACAATAAAATACCTAAACTTTCAATTTTTCATTTATAGCTGACATTAGTGTTTCCATTGTCTCTATTGACGTGGCAATGCCACATGTGCAAGGATGTTAATTAATCAGACACGTCAGCAGTGGTTAATATTCAAAACTCTGATTAATAAAATGACATCATTTTTTCATGACATAACCCCATTCCCTTTTCAGTTTGCAAACCACTTGAGCAACATGAAAAGCAGCTCCTAACAGAGAAGAAATCATCTATTTTGTTATCTTCATTGTTGTCTTCTTCGTTCTGGTCATGTCATTATTTGGAGCTTCTTGATGGCAATGTCGTCAATGGTGGGTCAGCATATGGGATCGTCATCTATACTCAGATTTCTAAAAACAAGCCTCGCGTTATCATCGTCTTCCATTCCATCAATGCCATTCTTGCATTATTGCAAGATGTCTAATCTAGTAATTCTTCCCTTTCTTTTATTTTTCCTATTCTATTTTTCATATGTATTCATGCTTATATTCACCTGTAAATAGTTACCTCTCAAGTGTCTACAACAATATTTGCACATAATGGTAGAAGAGGAAGAAGAATAAAGTACAAGGGAAAGCAATTTGGTTAATAGATTATATGGATTCATCACTTGAAGGAAATGCATTCATAAACGAACCAATGAGTAATTTGATACACAGATCACTACAAGATGTCCATTTCTTTGATTTTTACTCCCTCTGTAATGCAAGTTATGGCATTATATAAGGAGTAATAAATATAATTGACATATTTTGTTATGTATTAATTGGAGGTGTTACAGAAAATATACATAAACGAGTGATTTCAAATTTCATTAATTATGTATATAATAATAGGAAAATATCAATTGGAATAGAGGTTAATGTATATTTTCAAATAGTAACTAGAATGATGGGCTTGTCACAGAAGGAGAGCTTGATTAGATACACTTTGTTTATCATTAATATGGTGTCATGATGTGAGCTTTATCATGTTATACAGAACGTAGGGAAGCTAAGCCTAGTTCGATAAATGTGGAAAAGCTTTTGAGCTAGGAGTGTAGTTAGAGAATAAACAAGTTGAACTTTAGTATAAATATAGGAGACATATAACAAGAAATGAGCAACATAATCATGTACAAAATGGAAGTAAAGGGCAACATGATTCATGAGAAACTGAGAAAGAAGATTAAAGCATAGGTAGGTAATGCCAACATTTTCACAATAAATTGTAAGAGGTGTAGAGAAGGAGACAGTAAATGGCATATGTTATAGCAGGTTCATATTTATATGAACATATGCACCTTGTAATATGCAATATATTATTGATAATGTAAATGACCTGTAATGGAAGAAGTTGATCAAGATTCGGAAGCACTTATGTAATCGTGTGATGTTAAATGAATTCAATTACTTACACCATATGTCTATCTTTTATAACCAAAATTTATATAAAATCACACCAATGAACTTATGGATTATCGATTTCATATTTTAGGAAAAGATTTTGCTCTTGTATATATTATTGGTAATTATATTAGTAAAAATAGTGTATCAGTTGCATGTTATGTAAACTTATATTTCCTTTAATATGACTTTTGCTAACATGGTTAGCTTTTATGAATTATAAACTCAAATTAATCATATCTATCTCAATTGCAATAAAAGGCAAGTAGTGGTTGCAAAATGCAACACATTTTTATAATAAAAATGATAAGAAAAGTGAGAACTATATAGAACAAAGACGAAAAGATCTAAAACATAAACACTAAAAGTGAGCTCCTATTACTTTCCCAACACAAAATTAATACATTTTTAAAGTTCTTCCATGAAAATAAAATGGCGGGAAGATGATTAACTCAACAGTGAGTAAAATTAATTGTTCCTTTACTATGCACTTCACAATTGAGGGAATATATAGAATGAAATAATATTATTAGGTACCAAGTTTCTTGGACCTATTACATAGGAAGAATAGTGTTGATAATTTTGCAATTGGATTACGCTAGTATGGTCCATATTATGATTGTTGCATGCCTTTTTATGTCTTTATATATGAATTATAGTTATTTTTGCCTTTAAAGACTTGATGTTTATATCACATGTTGGAAGTGCTCTGCTTGTGTTGGTATATATCACATGCTTTTGTTGACATGATATGATTGTAAGAGTTTCAAGTGTTAATGCTTATAGTGAAATATGACGTTGTATGCAAAAGATATAAATACAAAACTGTTGAACAAGTGTATTATATTAAATACGAAATATTCTTTTTCGCATGCCCTATTTTATGTTGAAGAGCGTCACTCATCCTTCTTCTTTGTAATCTGTGGTTGTTCATCCATCCAGGTAAGTCATCTAACTAATATCTACCATATGTGTTGCTTTAATAGTATGAGTATTTATGTTTGGGTTTTGTGTGAATGCAAAGACGGTCTTGATTTTGTGCTGATGTTTAGAATATTCATATCATCATTGATGAGTTTTTATGTTCTTTTTTAATAGTCTAAGTATCTGTGTTTGGGTTTTGTTTGGATCATTGATGAGTAGACGTATGATTACATAAGTATTTACTATATATTGACTGAGTTTGAGATCTTATAGATGACCCGATGCATAATAAACCCCTATGCCGGTATATAGGCGGGAAACCCGTAATGCGGCTCCCATAAGGCTTATCGATGAAAAGTTCCATGAGCCTAGGAGTCACAGCGAGAACTTTCTTTCTCGATTCACAGGTGTAAACAATGCCACATGCTATAGTATTAAAATCAATTGTAGGTGATTAATTCAAATATAAATACTTAAACTTCAATGTGATTAATTCAAACTTAGTATTAACATAAGAACTTCATAGGTTTAATGGACATGACATTTCTTTGCATAATAATACGATGGTATATAGGCTGGAAACTCGTGATGCAGCTCCCATGAGGCTTATTGATGAAAAACTCCACGAGCCTAGGAGTTACAGCGAGAACTTACTTTCTTGATTTATAGGTGTAAACATTGTCATGTACCATAATATTAAAATCAATTGTAGGTAATTAATTCAAATATAAATACTTGAACTTCGATGTGATTGCTCGATGTAGTGTTGGAAGGGAAACATTCAGAGACTCGTAAAAATTTAGGGGATGTTGTGTAAAGTAAAGATTAAATGTTTTGTAAACTTAGGGGAAATGAAGGATACTAACTATGAAATCACTTTTTTAAATAATAGTTTTGTAAATCATTTTTTCAAATAACGCGTGGCTCTTGATATATTGGTAATTATTATATATTATCATTATAATTTTATGATTATAATCAAAATTAAAAAATTAAAAATTACTTTATTTTTAATTAAATAATTTATATTTATCTATCAAGATTGATGTTTAGCAACAAATCATGACTACCCAAATATTAAGAATTATTAAGTAATTTAACTTAATCTATCCAGACATGGTTATAGTGTTTAATTTAATCATTTTGTGATCCACTGTTCTAATTGGATATATAATGTGAAAATAATGTCTATTTTACATAAAATTCAATCATGTGTGTTCTTATAAATTAGTAATTAGTTTAAATTTGATGTTGGAAAATAACATTTCTAAATGTTAATTCACTTTGACTAGAGAATTCCCAAATCATTATAGATTAAGGATAATAAAATATTCTCTCTAATTACTTTAGGATGACGAATCAGATATTAACTTATTCAGCTATCTTTGTATAGTTTATGCTATATCCAAATATTACCAATTAAGCTACCCTAAATAGGACAGATCATAAGTAGCATCAAAGCATAGTAATAAGTGACTATCACAATAAGGATATTTATAGAAACACAAGTAATATACATTAGGGATCCTCATTAGTTGGTCAGTTTAGTGAACTTATTTTCTAATAAGTATCTACATATTTATTCAGATTTTTCATACTTTCATTTATAAGATTAATTACTTTCTTTGTAAGAAAGGAATATAATGTGTACTAGTTTTAGAGCTTTAAATATACCATAATGATGAAACTATTACTAAAATCAATTTAAGAATAATGCACAAATGCAATTTGAATATTATAATTATAATCACATCATAATTTAATTTACACAATAATTTTTTATGTTATTATATCTTTAGTATGAATCAATAGATATAATTGTTAAAATATATAGAGATAAAAAATATGTTTATTTAATAAATGAATATTGAAATGCATAAATTGTAACTAATCAATTGGATGTAAAGGTATAAAGTAACACTAACAAGTTAATCAATAAGGTTCCTTATACTTTGAATACCAGACAAAACAAATTTAAAGCATGAGCTCTTAAATTAATAAGCAATCTTCGCAAGATCTCATTCTCATTAGCTAAAGTTGTCATTGTTATAATTAATTTTGAAAATTTATTAGGCATGAAGATATAACTCTAAAAAGATGGTTCTCTCAGTGAGATGTGGGAGATACTTGCAAGTCTGATTCAAGAGTCATCTTTACACTTGTAATTAAAATTAAATGTGCTGAAGGCATACCTTATGACCTAAAGAAATTCTTGTTTTAATATATGAAATGTGTGTGCTCATGTGCAATTGATGCCATAATTATCAGATATTTTTAGATAATTAGGCTTTAAAATGTACTTTTAATGAAGGTTCTTATCATTCACATAATCAAAAGATTGGATAATTGTATAATAATGAGTGCAAAAAAACCTATTAAAATAATTAAAAAAAGGTTAATCCCTTAAACAACCGTGTTTTATTAACATTTTTATAGTTTTTTGGTCAAATCAATGATATTAGAAGTTGTTAACAAAATTTTTTTTCTTACTAGATAAATTTAGGAATATTTGTAACAAATAGGTGTTCAAAGCCTACTTAAATACTAGAGTATTGAGCTAATAAAGTACCTCAATTGTTAGCTTCAAACACTTTGTCTTCCCTGTTCTAAACCACTTACGATAATATGGTGGTACTAGAGTAATATGGCCACCACTTTAATCACGTCAAAATTAAACCAAAATATACCCATCTTTAATGGAATTAGTTGCTAATTTTTAAGAGTGAGTATGAGAACTCTCTTTATCTCTTATGATCTTTGGAATCTAATACAAAATGACTTAGAAGAAAACAAAGAGCTAGAGTGAAAATGGCTCAGTACAATTAGGAATATCTATTTTGATCGGACCTAACTCGATTTTAGCTTGGATTGAGCGGGCTACGGGTCAAAATTGTTTGGCCCAATTGAGTCACTGGCTGAGCTTGGACGTCGCTTTATCAAAATCAACGTTGATTTTTAATTTTAAAAATCTATATATATATAAGGTTGAGTCGAGTTGGGCCAGACGCATTGACACCGCTAATTGCGATGAATTAAGAGAAAGATAAAAAAGAGATGCTAAAGCCCTTTTTTAATTCAACAAGCAGTGGATGAAAGTATTTTTCCAATAATTATAAGATATGAAAAGTTAAAGGAAACATGATATAAACTTAAGGAAGAATGTAAAGGCTTAAGTAAGCTAGTTACAATTAAGCTACATAACTTATTAAGAGAGTTCAAAATTTTGATTATGAAAATGATTGAAACAATGCTAGACTTCTTTTCAAGGGCATGTTAAATCATAAAATAGATACAATCCGTTACAAAAAAATATTCAGAATAAGATTAAGAGTCTAATCGTACAATATAATTATTAAAGAGTTAAAGGATTTGGAGAAATATTTTTTTAATACATTTATTAGTTCACTTCAAGCACAAAAACAATGCTTAAATTGATTCGTAAAAGGTTCCGTTTAACAATCATTTCAATTGAAACTTTACATATATGATGAAAAAAGCTAAATGATGCAAGAGATAACAGTTTGAATTAATGGCGTGAAGATCAAATTGTGGCAGAGGAAGAGGTGGAAGCAACTAGCAGTAAAGAAACTTTAGGGATAATGCTAATAGCTCATATTATGGAATAACTAATCATAAAGATAAATATTATTGGAAAGAATAAAACTAATGTGAGTTTTATTATTATGAGAAACATGATCATACTGAGATTAAAGGCAATTGTTTCACATTATTATTTTCTTCTAAAAATGATACATGCTTGTTGTGTCTGTTTGCAATATTTTATTAACAAAAGATATTTTTATATAATTAACACAAAATTTCATTTTTTTTAAATTAAATATCAAAAACAATGCTAAATCTAGGGTTCTTAGATAATTATCTTCCAATTTCTAGTCAATTTTAATTATGTGATAAAAAGATGTGCACACGCCCAAGGAAAATAATAATGAAGGAGGCCAAATCGCAACGGCAGGTCGTCTCATCCATATTCCATAGTAGAGGATGGGCTGCTGTCGTATCTCAGCTCTGATGTTGTTGGATCGCACTAGAAGCCACATGTGACACTGAGAGATAAGTTTTCCAATTATTAGGTGAGAAAAATAATTAATAAAGCGACAACAGAAGGTTTAAAGCTTCTGTTTTGGAGAATCCCATCAACTTCCTTGCTCTTCTACCATAAACCCTTATCTAGGATTAGGGTTTTGACTACTGGTTCATCTTGTTACCCCATCAAAATTTAGAGAACCTGGGTATAGGATATTTGAGGTTCTTATTAGTGAGTATTCTTTGATTCGCTCGCTCCATTTCACTTTCTCGCAAAGGCTTCGTTTCTTGGATCTGGTTCTCAAGTTATATCTATGGACGCGAGAAAGAGAAGGCCTGAAGCAGGTTTCAACTCCAATGGCGGGTTTAAGAAATCTAAGCAAGGTCAGTTTCTTGCTTCGCGTATATATTGATTTTTTTGTCCTCGGTTTCGCCTTTCTTTTTGGCATATGAATATGCTCGACTGGTTCACTTGATGAAATGGGCTGATATTTCGAAAGGGAAATTGACGCGAAAATAATAGGCTCGTATTTTTGGTTTTTCTAAACAGTTTTCGACCATAGTGAGATGTGACGGGGATATTTGAACTACGAATTTTCACTTCCAATCTGAAATTTTAGTTTTCCAATGATGTTTTTTTCTCGGGATATATCTGAGCCTCCGATGCTTGAATATATATTTGAAACAAGCAAAGTACTATTTTCAGACGGATATCTTGTGTACTTAACCGCTTATTAGGTCCTTGAGTTTTTCTACTTGTCAATTTTTTTGTGAATTTACTAGAAAAAGAGACGGATAACTTGTTGCTTATTTGTATTAACTTACCATGTCTTTGGTTGATTAAATGTGTTTTTTTTTTTCTTTTTAATATTTGAACTGGGAATGGAGGGTGACTTGTTTGTGTCCTTTATTGTCACGGGTTCCCTGCATGCCTATTGAGTTTACGAAACAGTATGGAAAAGCCTTATTTTGGTCTAAACTAGCCACTTTTTTAGTAGCACGAAATCCATGCTTCTGTTAGAGAATTGGTATCAGAAATTTGGCAGCTAGACTCCAGGGATATGATGTAGGGAAATTGATGCAGTTTGAACTTTTAAGATATATAATTATTTGTTCGACTAGTTCGACTCTAATCTCATTTGCAATGGTGGAATTCATGAATTGATGCAGTTCGAACTTTTAAGATATATAATTATTCGTTCGACTAGTTCAACTCTAATCTCATTTGCAATGGTGGAATTCATGTCAATTGTAACCTGAGACGAAAATCTTCACTATGGTTGGAATATTGTAGACGAACTGGATTAATAAATCGAACTTTTTAACTGAGATAAAGTAATTAATGTTTGCAACAGAAATGGACTCCTTATCAATGGGTGTAGGAAGCAAATCCAAGCCATGCACCAAATTTTTCAGGTTTAAATCTTTACTCACCTAAGTAACTGTCTTTTAATTGCATCTGATTGTTTAATTTGTAATATGTACTAGTTATTGAAATAATTCGATCTACTCTCTTTCATATGGTAAGAATATACAATCCTTTAACAGAAGTGGACATTTATAGCTACCATACAGGTACATAAACATAGATTCAATTTGGTCATGCCAAGTTAACTAATGGAATTTATCATAGATTTGTTGGTTACAAAGGACCTATTTAATAGTTCCCTCGTAGCACTAAGTTTTACAGCGCGATTGAACAAAACTATGGGTAAGTCATAAGTTCCAACCTGTCACAGTAAGATGAATTGCATTGGACTACTGCTGCTGAAATGAACCATCCATCCATAAGTTTTGATTAAAGAGGTCATTTGTGAAAGAGTATGAATTTTCCACAGGTATGGTGCCGAAATCTGACAAACAGCAAATTTTGGAGCATGGATTTATGTTTAGATTTTTCAATAAACCAATATTTTAATTAGTGCTATCTTATTCTTGCTGGTGTTTGTTATAGCTGGTGATGCTTAGACATGCAATATCCAGTTGCAAATTCTATTACATAAGGCACATTAATACGAGCAGAGTGCTTCAACATTACTTCTTTTTCTTAATTTCTTGTCTGAACAACATTGCTGTTGTTCCACCTTGTTATTAGGACACCTACGCGTCCCTGAATAGATTCTTTTATTATCAATTTTCTAGTTATTATTTGAAGTTTAGAGATCTGAAGCTCACAAATGCTAGTTTACTGGTCTAGAAGTAATGGTAATAAGCTTTGCTCATATGTGTAACAGTTTTTCTATTTGATGAACTGAGCTTGGTCCTGCTGAGCTTATGTTCTTAAGCTTGAGGGATCCATCTATGAAGCTGATTTTGTGGTTATGTTTTGCTTGCAGTACTGCTGGCTGTCCATTTGGTGAGGGATGCCATTTTCTGCACTACGTTCCAGGTGGCTATAATGCTGTGGCCCAGATGATGAATCTAGGCCCTCCTATCACTTCTACATCCAGAAACATGGCACCAACACCAGCCATCCCAAGTGGCTCCAATCTGCCTGCTGTTAAAAGTCGCATGTGCAGCAAATACAATACTGCTGAAGGTTGCAAATTTGGTGACAAATGCCATTTCGCGCATGGTGAATGGGAACTAGGTAAACCCATTGCTTCTTCCCATGACAACCCTCATGCTATCGGAACTACTCCCAGCCGTATAGGCAGCCGCATGGAGCCACCATTACCCAGCCCAGTTTCTAGCTTTGGTGCCTCAGCCACTGCAAAAATCAGCGTCGATGCCTCTCTTGCTGGAGCCATAATTGGTAAAGGTGGTGTCAATTCCAAGCAGATCTACCGCCAAACAGGGTCTAAGCTATCCATTCGGGAGCATGAAACAGATCCCAACCTCAGGAACATTGAACTTGAGGGGACATTTGATCAGATTAAGCAAGCAAGTGGTATGGTAAAAGAGCTGATTGCCAGTTTGGGACCCAAAAAGTCTACTAGCTTGCCCGGTGCCCATGCTCATCCTGGAAGTAACTTTAAAACGAAATTATGTGATAATTTTTCCAAGGGTACTTGCAGCTTTGGTCAGAGATGTCACTTTGCTCATGGTGCTGCTGAACTACGCAAGACAGGACTTTGAGATTAAATGCTTTGGTTGCTTTCAGCTGATTTGGGAATATTAACTGTGCAGTCGTGTATTGATGGGAGCCGTATTTTAAGTTGGAGCTGTGCAAATACGTTTTAGTGAATGTGTTTTGAGTTGCAGACGGTGGTTTGACTGATGTAAGAGAAGTGCTGGAAACATTAACTTCTTTCGACAATAGTGTTTCTGTTGAGTGACTTGAACGTGCAGTAACTTTTGGCGTTTAGAGCATTAGTTTTAGCGGAGGTTGACATTTGAGTATTACTTATTCTGTCTCAGCTTTCAGATCATATTTCGCGGACGTCTAGTTTAAAGCTTTTACTATTGATTGTTTCATAAATCCCCTCTCATGCCCTATGGTGATTACTACAGCATCCAACAAATCGCACCCCGTCAGTGTTGACTATCGACATTTACAGATGAGCATCATTTCGGGGTGTGTTGGCTCAAAATTTTGTTGCTGAAGAGACAGTTTCACTGCATGAGCATTGCCCCACAAACATGTCCGATGGCCAATGTTAGCAGTAAAACTTTATTGTCCGAAGCAGAGAGGCGGAAAGTTTAGATGTAGATTAATGGATTAGAACAGTTGCAATTTGCAAAAGCGGTAGGAATTAGGAATTGCTGAAAGGGCAAACCAATACACTTAAAACGCTTCCAGGACGAGGCAAGCCGATGCCCGTCCAATTCTCTTCTCAGTAATTAGCCATCCAAGGTCCAGCTAGCGGAGGAAATTATCATCATCTTACCTCGAGACCTTTAGGCTCTTCAATATTAACGTTTTCTCACTAGAGAAATAACACCAAATTTGCAGCTCGTGTTGGACCCGGTGTAATTTCCCTCGCTACCACAATTTCACCAATTGAAGTAAAAAACAAATTAGTTCCGCTGTAAATAATTAAAAAATTTGGTCATTACTAAGATGGTTTATATTTTTTTCTAATCCAAAGAGAAAAGGAAAGCACATGAAAACCCATAAACATTATTACCATAGCAAACCACATTACTACTCTTAACATTACATAAAAGCATGGGTGCTTTGTCTAACTAAAACATGTTACCCCTGGTATTCTCACGGGTCGTCGGGTCCCCATGACCCGATGCAGTATTATTGAGCCCAAACCCGGATTCATCCACACGGGTGTTCTGGGCCGTGATCTCACTGGCCAACCCCGTCGAGCGGGTCCCATCCGGGTAGCCAGGAGTCCCACTTGTTGAGTAGGTATGCAGCTCACTGCCCCTGGTATAACGTCCGTGACCGCCGCGGGCAGAAGCCGCAGCGTTGTGCAGACGCGCCTCCTGTTTGTAGAATTCCGCTTCCGCCTTTCTGTCCTCTTTCTTCTCGGTTGCCATTTCTTTCTGTACCGGGTCGCTCGTCGACATCTTCTCTACCTGTAAAATCACATTTCATTGTTATGCGAACATGGGTACATGGGGTAGGGATATTAATAGCCTTGCGATGGTTTAAGGTAGCTTAAAATTGTAACACTTTTCGTGACCCCAGTTGCAGACGAAACCATAAATGCAATGCTTAGGAGTCGGTGGTCGTAACGTTTTCATGTTTCCTCTTAAAAGTGAAGCGTATGCATAAATAGATAGAGGGACTGCAACATTAATCACAAATGAGGGCAACAAGAGCCACAACTTTTATGCCACTGCTTTCCTTGTTAATGGCACCAGAGACGGTTAGGAGCTATACTGAAATTTTTGCTTATGCCCCATTTCATACATTCTTCAATGTATTTTAGACAGAATCATATGCTGAGGGGCCATAACTGAATGTCATATCACCTAGCATTGCTAGCTAGTACCGTGTACATTTAAACACGAAAATAATATCTCATCTACATACTATGAAGGAAACATAGTTTTATTGCGGAGGTACTAATGCTCCCTCATAACTAAATCAGGCAACTCAAAAACTATGCCACTACAAAAGATGTTTAACAGCTCAAGTAATTCAGAGAAAGAAAACTCCTGAAATTATGATTAAACCTTTTCTTGGACAGTGGCTTTGGTCTTCTCCATGCCAGCCTTAGCAGAGGCCGCGATGTTGGATGCGGTTTCCTTAATAGACTGCATTTTGTCTCTCTTTATCTGGAACCTTCAAGTTTTAAGTTTGCATGATCAGTTTTCAGTTCATCCCTCGCCTTATATAGATCAAGGTGACTGGCGAGGTTTTCTGGGTAATTGACACGCGTAACTTATAAAGGAAACGTGTAATGTTAATATGGGTCGTTGTGCTTCTATTGTCTGGATTTTGAAAGGTGGCAAATGGATAAGCATTCAAGGAGGTTATTTTAGGTTAGGGAGCAGTGTATGGTTGTTTACGTTGGTGGTCTTGGTGTCAAGATTCAAGAAGCGGCAGTTGTTACTTGTTACAGGGGCCGTATCCAGTTTATCTGACTCCGAATGATGCATTTGGCCTGAAAGACCGAACTCCATTTACGTGTCGTACCAATCGTAGTACCATTTTTACGAGTTTGTAGTTGTTGGGAGGAAACAATTTACATAAATTCAATTCTTTATTAGCAACGTTATGTCAATGTGAGAAAAAAGTACATTCTCAATATTTGTCAAATTATGGATATGTAAAATAAATAAATCAGTTAAAGAGAATAAATTCTATAGAAACGTAGACATATGATCTAAAGGTTAAATAGTTTGCTGTTACTACATATAGAAATTCCGTGTTTATACGGAAAAAAGCTGAAGCCTAGATCTTGGGTTATATTTGCAATGAGACTCTGTTTAAGTCATAACCATAAAAAATTTGATCATTTTCAAAATTCCAAATTGGGAAGTTCTCAACTGGATTAGGCTTCTTGCATCCTTGTCCATATGCGATAAGGCATTACAAAAAGATGTTTGTCATCGGCAGTAACGCGGCGTACCTTTTATTGGAGTTGCGGACAGGCCTAAGAAGAAAAAGAGTACAACGCAGAAGTCTCGGAGTTGATGAGAGCGGAATCTTAAATTAAAAAAGAAAAGGGAAGAAAGAAACGATTCTTCTACTTTTTTTTTAATATTCTATTTGTTAACTTTGATGTAGAGTGTTGTATCAACAAAGGGTAAAGATAAAGGTCTCCGTAATATCATTTAAAAAATTTTCTGATATTTAATATTTTTAAATTATTATAATTTACACTTTCATGATCACTTCACATAGATAATTCTATTTAAGAGACTGGCAATGACATTTACTCTTTTTAGCCATCCTTATTTTTAGAATCACCCCCTCTCAATGACTTTAGTTTAAAAATACTACAAGAAAAATATCGTTTATCGATAGAACTCATAAACTTTCCGTCGGTAAGTCAGGTTAGCGATGGACTTTACTAACGAACAAAGGCATTGTAGAAACGGCCATAGGTAATAATTATCGACGAAAAACAGAATTTCGTAGGTAAATTTATCGACGGATATTTAATTTTCCGTTGATAAATATACCGACAGTTTTTTGTGATGTTGACCGTCGGTTAATATGCCGACGGTCAATATGATTCCGTTGGCCGTCGGCATATTGATCGATAGTTTTTTTACTTTTCTTCGATAAATTTGTTAAAACATTACCTACAGTTACATTTATTTCGTCGTTAAATTTACCGACGGTTATTCTGTTGTTGGTAAAGTTTGTGACGAAATTGGTTATTCCATCGGTGATTACCAATAGTCAGTAGTTTTCTGTCGGTAAATAGTATTGATTTTACTGACGGTACAACAAATTTCTGTTGGTAATTGAACTAAAAAAATTATAATATACCATCAATAAATTTTATTTGAAGATGTTATGGTTGATGCATAATTTAAACAGTTATGAATTTAATAGTATACATTTAATTTGTTTAAACAGAAATTTGATTGATGATA
>JANZXP010000004.1:25394222-25404776 GCA_027576715.1 Erythroxylum flavicans | reverse complement strand
GATTAAAATAAATTTAAATAAAATAATTTATTTTTAATTTTTATTTAATGTATAATTATTATTAGTAATAAAATATTTATTTTATTTTAAAAATAAAAATTAAAAAATCACAATAAAAATTTAACTAAATAACAAATTAAAAAAGCTTTGAAAAAAGAGGGGGTGGGGAGAGAGAGTGGCGGGAAGGGTAAATTTTAAATTATTTTGGAAAATTTTACAATTTAGTCCCTATATTTTTCAAAATTTTTGGTACCAACTGGTATTTAGATGGTATTTATAATACCGGCCGGTACCGACTGGTATTTAAACCTGGTACTATGTATTCTTATTTCATATCGACCGGTGTGAGATCCATTTCTTTGCTTCACAACATTTGAAAGATAAATGAAGACTAGCATAATGAAATACATTGCTTTTGCAAAACGAAGCATAATAAAATACATTACTTTTACAAAATGAAGCATAATGAAATACAAAAAAAGCTTAATAAAATACATTACTGTTACAAAATGAAGCATAATGAAATACATAACTTTGACAAAATGGATAATCATAAGTTAACTAAAATGATGGCCTCCCAGTTTTCAATCCCATATAAAGAACAATTTTTTTCACCTTCAACCATCATGGTCAACATCTTGAAATCATCACCATTAATTACATTGTGATTTGACTCTTCATCACTATTGTATTCGGCCAAAGTATCATCATTGTTATAAAATTTATCCTCAATATAGTCTTCATCTCTTTCTACAATAAGATTGACTTGTACTTCATCCACTTGTATTATATTGGGATCAACATCTCATCTATGGAATGATGATATATCTGCATCTTTTATTCGAATGGCTTCATTATTCAACTTTGATTCAATCTTTTGATACACTTCATCACCATCCTTACTTATTAGACTATTATCCCTTTTACAAAAATCAAAGAAATTTTGGTGTTGAAACTTCTGAATAACCTTCCAATTTTTGCCCAATACAGTATCATTAAGGTAGAAAACTTGCTTTACTTGACTTGCAAGGACAAAAGGGTCATTCCCATTCACCTTCATGTCAGCAAGATTAGACCATTTATACTTAAATAGAACAACCTTTTTATCCTTGATATAATGCAACTATATTATTTCAAAGCTGACACCGTAGAAGTCAATAAAATCATCGTCATGACATCCCTCAACAACAACCCCACAATTTTGACTTCTAAGTCAACTATCTTAATCTTTTATATGAAATATAACCCCATTAACAATACAACCTGTATAATTTTTTCCCACATATATGAGGCCCATATGCCAAAGAATATAATGCAATTATCACCTCTTACATGTTATGATTATGTAAACATATCATTTTTATGACAAAATGAAATTAAGAGTTCATCTGACATAAAAGTTGTTGCAAGTTCATAATATTCCATCAATTTATAACTTACTCGAGTCCTAAACTATGATAGGAGAATGAATGACAACACTAAAATATGAAAATTTGATTCAAAAATAATATACATACTCTATATATATGTTAACTTCCTCGCAGTTGTTTAAAATATACCAATGGGCAATTTCGAACTTGTCTTTAGTTAACTCAACATATTTTCTGACACCAAGTGGGTTAACTTTTTGGGAGAAAACTGACAAGCCACCATTTTGATCAAAATCAAAGTTACATTCTAGTTTATTAAATCTTGTATCGGCATCATTTAAGTATATTGAATAAAATGTTAAGCATTCATTCAATATATAAGCCTCTGCAATAGACCCTTTAAGTCGAGCTCTATTATGTATATAACGTTTAAGAGAGCATAAAAACCTAAATAAAATATAAAACATTAACAATTGTTACTAACTAATATAACTTTTAAAAAATTAGAAGATAATATAAATTACTTTTCAGTAGGGTACATCCATAATATAAATTACTTTTAAATGGGATACATCCATCGAAATTGAATCGATCTGTAAAGTTTTGCTTCGTATGATAAGTGAATTGTTAAATGCACCATAACATCAAAAAACAAAAGGGGGAATACTAGTTCAAGCTTACATAGAATTAAAGCTATATTTTTTTTCCATTTTTTCAAGCTCTTCAACTTTAAGTGTCTTACAACATAATTTCTTAAAAAACTCATCCAATTAACCCAAAGTTACGGACACATCATTTGAAAAACATCCGCATATTCCAACAACAAGTAATCATTGCAGAAGTACATGACAATCATATATTTTCATCCTCGATACTTTTCCCTTTTTAACATTGCCACAATGGGCTATATTCGATGCATACCCATAATGAAACTTAACTAATTTAAGAAATTGACAAAAGCTTGCTTCTCTTTTTTTAACATGGTGTAACAAATAGGTTGACAGTAGCACATTGTAATATTAGTCAAAATAAACTAGACCTACTATTACTATAGCAGTAGTGAGTCTAGGTCGATCCTACAGAGAGTGTTCGGTTAACTTTTGAAATGAAATTAATCGATGTTTAGGTTTAAGGGAGTTTTGATTAGTTTAAGAAAAGAAAATAAATCTAAACTAACAAACAAAAGCAAATTGATGAAAACATGTGAAAAATGATGAAAGTGGTGAATTCGTTAGGAATCCGATTCTTTGGTTTAATCTTGGCCTACACCCTAATTAAACATATTTCAATGATTTGTTGTTCTTAAACCTCTCATAAAACTATTAATCGTAGGTTAATCTATTAACTCGAGTTTTTTCTTCGATATTATTAATTAAGATACGATCTTTAATTAAACCTAACTACCAAATAACATAGGATACCATCTGTAGATTCAATTGAATAGTAGCACTATGAATTAGGAAAATCAATTAATCAAGGCAATAGCTACATAGAATGCGTCATTTAACCTAAGTTATGTTATCTCTAATGATTACGAACCATTAGTTTCTTTAAATGAATTTCAACATAACAATTACGGATTACATTGAATATTTTAGCAATGAGTTTGTAATAAAACGATTCAATGAATGCATTAAAATCAACTTTTCACAATACTCAAATCCATACACATTGGATAACATAATCAATTTCTAAAGAAAGAAAGAAAACAACAAATACAAGGAGAAATACACTTAACCGGGTCTTCGACGTTGAAGTCACCTTAAACCGACGTCGTAAAACTACCCCTCTATGGGTCTTCTCACGATGGAGAGCTTGCCTCCTTCTTCATGCTCTCCCAAAACTCCTGAAGTTTTTCCCAACCGAAACACACCAAAACTTTCATCAAACCTTCTCGTCACAAAAACAAAGAATTTATAGCAAAAAGTAGGGTTCAGGATGAGGTGGTGTTATGTCACAACCATGACTTGGTATATATATATATATTCATGAATCTAAATTTATCTCAATTCTAAGGAAGACAATAAAACATTTTAAGTTAATTTTTAGATTCACTTTTTTGAAAAATCATTTATTACATAAACAATACAAATAACTTGTAAATTTTAATCTTTAAATAGCATTGGCTTGTAAACGCAGCCTTCGGTGCGTACCATCTAGTATTGTGTCTTAAAAGAATGTTCAATAAGTGAAGGGATACAGAGTTATGAATTGAAGTCATCCCATTTCACCATTCAAAAAATGTGCGCTTACCTTATCTACAAAATGGGTGGGATAGGAAAAGAATAAGATGAAAAGAAAGGAAGATACCTCTTACTATCGCAACTAGGCAAGCTTTTCAACAGTTTGCATTGCAGAGGATGGGTTCCTGAGCTACTATACTCTATACATGGAGAGGTGTGAGACAACTAAGGTTTACGAGTAACGTAGGTCCATATCTTTGTGAGAAACGAATATATTACATGTACAGTTCTGCACGTTCAGGGAAGATAAAAAATTTGTATCCAAAATAAACACTGAAATCATAAAGAAAGGGAAAAGAATTACAATGTTGATGTAAAATAATTTCTATCGCAGATCCAAAAAGGGGCCAAGAAAAGACAAGTGATGCACAAGTAGTAATTGGTTTCTACAGCAAAGGAAATTTGATCAGAGACTCATTGGATTAGAGTTCATAAGATAAGACAGGCAAACAAATTAATAACCAATTGAGGTAGGTTAAGCAGTCTCAAACCATCATGGAAACAAAAGCCTTGACCTTTTCGCGCTTTCTAAGAAAACAAATATACAGAACAAACTCGTTGCTTTACTGGGAAATTTGAGTCTCTTCAAACCCGTTCATTTGGTTGGCATCCATAGACATCAACGGGAATTCACCAAGACCTTTAATGAACCCATCCAAATCTGCAAAACCACTCAAGAAACTCCCTGAATTTGCACCATTCCACATCTCCTCCTCGTCCTTAACTCTCTCTCTACAACCGAAACTACCAACCTCGGTTCTCAACTCAACCCTCTTGGCCAATGTTTTGTGTTGATCACATGATGAACTGGTACTAGCAGTACTGGTGCTGCTTTTCGACTGCTCGTGAGTGTCGTTATCTCTTCTCGCTCTGCTCCTTCTGGGTTTCTTCTTGCAGCTGTTCTCAGTTGGTTTCCCGGTGAGTCTCTGCACCAACTGTCTGAAGTTGGCAACGTCTGTCTTGATGATTTCAGGAGCAAATATGTGAATTATGCGTATCTTAGGCTTCACTTTTGATATTGTTTTGGAGTACTCTTTATGCATGGCTATTGAAGATGGAGAAGTCGATGTGGACAGGCAAGGTTGTTTCTTCGTGATCATACCTTCGTCCATTGAAAACTTGTTGAAAGAAAGAGAAGGTTAGGAGAGTTGGTAGAGTTGTTTAGATGAAAAGAAAGAGGGAGGCTTGCATATGTACATATATACATATTATATTTGGAGGCAAATAATGAGCACGCGGTTGTGTGCAACGAACAAAGATTAAATTTTGAAGAGGAAAACAAGCTGTCTGTTGAGAGGAAAGAGATACATATTATTTAGGTATGTGAATGAATACATGCCTGGAGATTTGAAAAAATGACAATATTCCAAATGGTCCCCTCTAACTTTCCTTATTAAGCTTAGACAAAAGTGTTAGGTTTGATTTATTTGATGTGCTTCTATTAGAAGAGTGAGAGAACTTCCAAATAATTATCTTTACTTCATTTTTATTGTCTTACTATGTACGGTGTTGCTTACATCTTCTTACCATTTTAGCAACCGTGCAATGTGAACACTACGACTACTAGTGCTATACACATAACTTGAGATATCATAACACTCAAGATTTGATTCCTCTCATCTCGTGATGTTAGTCATTTTGAATATTTTGAATTGTTGGTCTCAAAATGAATGGTTTTTTCTTTTCATACGATACTTTTGAAAACATCCCATTTCATTTAATATCACATTACATAGGATGTTAATCTATGTTGGAATTGGTGTTCTAGTGATAATTGTCCCATAAGATTGGCAAACCTTCATACATACGGATCATGCTAACTAATATGTAAACACCGATTAATTTATTCCTATAAAATTGTCAATTATGTATACAATTGAATTGAATTAAACAAATTAACTTATATTAAGATGACCCCTCCATTAAAACATGCCATTGAAAGCAATAATAAAGATTAAACACAAGTGATCTTCAAAATAAACGAGGGTCCAATTGTGAATAATAGTAAGAATAAAGATAGCAATAATAATAAGAAACCAGGGATCAATTTTGCCATTGAAAACGCTAGGACGTGAAAAATGAGCTATTAATAATTAATCGCTTACAATTAATAATTAGTTCATTCATAACAGTAGCAATGCAACTCTAAGCAGACCAATTATGCGTGCCTACAAACTTTATATGGACACTCCATCCGTGAATCATGAATGATGTAGCCGTAGCCATTTTTATGTCTATACAGATGTAGTGAAGATGTACGTGAGATCCGAGTTCCTCGTGGGTGGAATAATTAATAATAGCCATTGTCATGACTTCCACAAAACGACACCCAATACCATATCCCAGTTTTTGAAATGCTCAAGTCCGCAGATTTCCTTTGTTCCTTTGTTGTTTTGCTTTGTAAAACACAATATCATTGTAATGTATTGGGTGTCGTTTACTTTGCAACAATATCAACTTGACAAGTTTATATTTCATTGTAATGTTCATGTTTTAAGTTGGAAGTACGTCTAAACGGTCTGAAAACACTTTCAAAAGTTCATTTTAAAGAAGAAATTTCCCGCCTCAAATAATTACTTTCATCCCTAAACATGTCTACTGCATGACTTCAATTTCATAGCCTAACCTAATTGTACGTGGTTAAGGCTTACGAGTTGCCCGAACACTTGTCCCTATATACAACCATTCCACTATTGTACTTAGGCAAAACTTGTATTTAACTTTTAATACAGATAGGGCATGGTAAATAAAATCATATGCATAAGAAGATCTTAGTAATCCAAATTATTTGTTAAAGTCGACAGTTAACATAATATATTATATTACACACGCTTGTGCATATCATTACATATCCTAAAATTGACATTTGAATGTGCCAACAAATTTGGTAGCTAGATGAGGTGTAAAGAAATAAACATTTGATTATGTGTGTTTGAAAACTCAAGATAAGACGGGACTAGTCACACACCAACTTATTCGTGTTTAATTTTCTTTGCGCCTAGTCCGAATTTGATTAGTGGGGAAAAATAGAAGAAACTAATCGTAATCCTTGTCTTTAATTACTTAAATCTAATACCGTGTCTTTGTATTTGTGTAATGCAAGCCTTTTAATTAATCTGCTGTAGATTAGGTTGTCACTATCAAGTGATTTATGATTTGCGGTGAGCATGATAAGCCGGCACCGAGACAAATACAAAATAAAATTGGAGAGAATCACAACCGTAGGATGTGCGCGTGAAGGGAGGGGAGGAGTGACGTCATTGCACGAGCATCATGCCGTCGGAGGCCGGCCCACATCCGAATTCGTATTTGCAACCGATCCATTATCAAGTGCAACAGTACGAAAAAGTGGACCCCACAAACCGGGTCTTCACAACTGAAACGGAAAAAGCGTGTTGTCTTCCAGTCATTGACGTGGTTCGAAGTTCAGGCAGTTGGAGCAGTGGGCTCCACCTGTGCATTTTTCATATCGTACATTAGATATCATATCGTCCAATTTCGGGGCCCAATGAAGTTTAATTAACCCGACCTGAACACAGTCTAAATTATAACATTAAATTCAGTTTACCCTTTAAATAACTCATTTTTTATTTAAGTTATTGCAAGTTTCTGCATTGCTTTTCTACTCGGAAAGTGTATAAAGTTTCAAAATATAGAATCTTGATCTTGAGTCAGACAATTACAACTTTTAATAACAAAGTCAACTATTTACCTAAGTAAGTAGCCGTATTCTTATAGTTCCTACGTACGATTATGACACTAATCATAAGTATCTTGATTGATTTAACTGTTCACGTTGTGTTTTGACTCCACGTTTCAGAGTTAATATACGAGGAGCATGAAGCATTGACCTCAAACAGAGAATTCTAAAAAGGATGACGTTGTGGAGTAGTTAACTGCACAATCTTTTGGTTTACTTGGTATTTGTGATTTGACCATTTATACATCAATGGAATTGATATGTATGAATGTATGCACATATATGTGGCAGAGAGGTGTGAAACCTATAAATATGGTTAGGTATTGCTTATTTTATTTGGGTAAGAATCAGGTTGTCTGTATTACGTACGTACTACTTTATGAGTAACAAATGTTTTGAGTTCACGTCTTGATTTGGTGGTTTTAGATTTCAATTCATAGCTAGGATAAGTATGAGTTATTTGGAAACAATTTCTCTACTAATTAAGAATAATGTTGCGTATTATAAAATCTTCTTAACATAATTTGTACTGGATATTATTGTTCTTATAGTTAGGATGAGTATATTACCTAACGAAAGAATGAATATTACTGTAGCATCTTAGTAGCTATGTATGTGTATGTAGATCCAAGTTAAAGCCAACATATAATACAATAAACAAAAGCAGGTAAGAATTATTATCGAGGTGTGAGCGATCTGACATCCTTCAAAATTTTCTACCTAGAGTTGAATATGCCACTTTGCAGTACTTGGAACTTTAGTCCCTTTCATCCAAAACTGAAAGGAAAAGTAAATAAAAAGAAATGAAAATCTTGGTTAAATTTTCTTTATGGTATATACTTATTATCTTTTAAGTCAATGCGACATAGCAAATACACCTCAAACTCAAAGGACGTTGGACTATTTGACTATTTGACTTGACATAGCACATAGCACATACACCTCAAAATCAAGCCAATGATTCATTATACCAACTAAAAATTTTAACCAAATTATGAGACTATGACTCAATTATCTTCAATTGCTCGAATATTAAACATAAAGTCTGAAGGTCATATTTTTGATCAAAGTTTGGATAAAATTCTTACTTGGTATAATGAATCATTGGCTCCTGATCATACAATAGTTGATAATTTCTATAATATGAAGAAACTTATTAGGGGTCTTGGTTTGCTAGTTGAAAAAGTTGATTGTTGCAATTTTGGATTATGTTGTTTTGGGGAGATTATGTGGAATTAAAAGAGTACAAATTTTGTGGTCAATTTAGGTTCAAATTTAGAAAACGTTCTATGAAACATAAATTAGTACCCTAGAAGCGGATGTATTACTTCCTGCTAACTCCGAGACTTCAAAGACTATATGTAATAGCCCTTTTCTATACACTTAAGGAATAATTATTAGATTGTGTTATATCATGTGAGAATATATTAAGAGCATTCCATAGGCATGCATTATATTTGCATACACATATGAATCATGATTTAGAAAACATTGCAAGATAGTATATGACCTCAATTGACATATTCTGGGGTATGAAACGAAAATGAATGTGATATGAATGTGCATTCATAATGTTTTGCATTTTGATTTACCAATAACATGAATTGATGGATTATAATTAGTGAATTGGGAATTTATTGTTACAATTGAGTAATTGATGAGGAGATATGTGCATCTAGTCTAAGAAAAATGTTAAAGAGCAAGAAAAATTGATACATGAGAATTTAGGTTTATTAGGCCTATGAACTGGTGACATGGGGCATTGGCAATAAGTATCAAATGGCTCAGTTAAATGGATGACAAGTGGCTTGAGTATAATTGTGACAAGTGGCCCTTTAATATTATGACAAATGGCACCCTAAACTTATGACATGTGGAGCAATAGAATGGTGATGTGTAGCTTTATAAATGATGACATATGTAGCCTTATAATTGGTGACATGTGTAGCCTTACAATTGGTGACATGTGTAACCTTATAAGTAGTGACATATAGACGCTTAAATGAGTTACATGTGGAGCCCAAAGTAAGTGACACATGGACCAATAGAATAGCAACATATGGACCAACAGAAGGATAACATATGTACCAATAGAATGGTGACACATGGACCAATGGAATGGTAACACATGTATTAGTTTGGCCTTCTTGAATTTTCTAGAGAAAATGAATGAAGAAGGCAATAGAAGTGAGAGTGAAGGTCAGCCATAAGGTTAGAAGAGGGAGAAAAAAGAATGAGAAGAGGAGAGAAAAAGGGGAAGAGAAGAGGAGAAGGAAAGAGGTTATCAAGGTAAGTTGAAATTCTGGTTTCAATTTCATCTTTCTATTTCAATATGTCTTTCATATCATTAGAGCATGAATTTGAAGAAACTCAAAGAATAAAAGTTGTAGATATAGGTCTTAACTTGACCTCTGTGAAAGTGGCTTGGGAAAATAGTGACTAGAGTTTGAGTTATGTATGTTTCCCCAATACCGACTGTGATAGATCCCTGTGTAGTAACCTTGTATTATTTCCTAATTTTGAGGACCTTAGAGTCCGAATTAGTAGAAGTATAAAACATAAAAAATGATTAATGATGTCTTAGTAATGTTTCTGTGAAATGTTTTGGTTAGGAGATGTCTTGATAATGATTTATTGAAGGTTGATAATGAAGTGTCCTGGAATATGTTAGATGGAGTTTTCACTAAATATGCATCAGTATTTTGGATATATCTTATTCTATAGATATCCAAATTGGATTAGTTTTAATGTAGATTTAAGTAGATACATAAAGCTACAATTTTTATGAAGGAGTCGAATTTGAATTCTGTCTTACATTTAGCTTGAAGTTGAGTACCGGGTGCTGTCATTTCTTGAGAGCATTTTTTAGTATTTCGGACATAACTTGTAGAATACTGAACCAATCTGAATAAATGTTATGTCATTAGAAACTTAAGCCATATAGGAACAAGTTTTTATAAGAAGGTTTTGCCTAAAAATGATGAGAACCAAGGTCAACATGCTCTTGATGGAAAGCTTGCTGCCATAGATGGAGGATTACATGGAGATTCATGTGCGAAGCATGCTACCATAGGTGGACAAGTTGCTGTCAACGATCCCTTATGTGTTCCTAGTGGGCCAATCACAAGATCAAGATCCAAGAAGATCAAGGAAGCCACGCAAGGATTGGTGCACAAAACTTGGGCAGATTTGGACAATTGGGCTGAATTGAAGTATTCACCATGCAAGAACAAGCCATTCA
>JANZXP010000004.1:25373464-25386717 GCA_027576715.1 Erythroxylum flavicans | reverse complement strand
AATATTATTTGTGACGAACACGAACACATTAGTGATAAATTACTTGTAACATATATTCTTTATTTAGTGACAACATTATTGTAACATATAACTTATACTTGAGACAAAATCTGTTAGACGATATAGCCACTGATGCAATTTTCTTTTACAGCTAATGCAATTTCATTTATGAATTGATAGTTTTATTTGTGATAATAATAAACATATTAGTGACAATACTTTTTGTAAGAACCAATTTTCATTTTTTGTGACGCAATGATGTTGACACTTTTTTATTAAATTATTAGTGACCAACGAGTAATGGACACTAATAAAAATTATTAGTAACAAATATTATATCACTATTTATAATTATTTAAGTGACGATACTGTTGTAACAATAAAATGAAGTATTGTTACAACTTTATTCGTCACTACTTTATATTATTTGTGTCAAAAACTTGTCATAAATACGTAAAGTTGCTATGAACATATATATTGTTGTCACACATTCCATAGGTTTTAGTGTCGACACTTTTGTCACAATATAATTAAGTTTTCTTACGACTTAATTCGTCACTAATTGATATTATTTGTGATAATAAACTTGTCATAATTATGTAAAGTTATTGTGACCATGTAGTTTTGTCACAAATGTCACAAATTTTAGTTACAGTGTTTGTGTCACAAATGTGTTGCATAATTGTGACCATTTCTTAAATTAGTCATTAGTTCAGTAGTGACGAAGGTATTTGTGTTTGGAGGTGACGAATTCAAATATTGGACACTATTAATAATAGTGACTAATATTACTGCTTTTAGTAATAACTTTTACTTTCATTAAAAATACAATTTCTTGTAATAATGATAGTTTACATATGATGCCAATCATTTGCATGGAAAGCATAATAATTCATTCACTCATTATTAAATTCATATACCCATTTAGTTATAGGAAGATTCTAGAATAGTAATAGGTGTCAATACAGTTGGTATAACAAACTTATGGATAATAAAACAATCAATCTTCATCTTGGCCCTTGATCTTTAACAACCTCCTTTTGTGCTGGCTGACTAGTTCTTGCCCATGCAGCAGTTTCTCAACATACCCCCTCAAACTCAAGTTCCCTAGTTGGAGATTGAGTTTGTTTCGTAGGTAAGTGAATTGATAAGCAGAGATAGCTTTTGTAAAGATATCAGCCACTTTTTTTGTAAGAGGAATATGATAAATCTGAACATCTTTATTTGATATCATTTCACGGATATAGCGTATGTCAATCTCGATATGCTTGGATTTACTGTGAAGAATTGGATTGTAAGATAGAGAGATAACACTGCAATTGTTACACCATAGTTTTGGAATAGAGTCTAACTTTATCTTTAGTTCTTTCAATAGTGATTGGAACCAAGCAATTTCAGCTCCTCCCTGAGCTAACGTTCAGTACTCACTCTCAATACTGGATCTTGAAACAACTATTTGTTTCTTTGACTGCCAAGTTATAACATTTCCACAGAACTTGACAATATAATCTCTTATGGATTTTCGATCAAAAAGATCACAGGCCTAGTCAACATCTGTAAAGCACTCCTCTTATAATGTAAACTTATGTCAAAGGTTCCTCTAAGTTATCGTAGCACTTGCATGATTGCTTGCTAGTGGATTGGAGATGGAGTTTGCATTAACTAGCTCAACTTGTTCATAGCATAAGTAATAGCTGGTATGGTTACTATAAGATACTGTAGACTTCCAATTACCCTGCGATATAAGGTAGGATTAGAGAAAGGTTCTTCTTAAGTCATAAACTTTTTATTAGTTACCATAAGAGTATTACATGCTTTGTTGTTTGACATCTGAATTCTTTTAAGCACTTCCTGAAGGTATTTGTTTTGACACAGAGTCATGATGTTATTATCTCTGCTAACCTCTATTCCGAGAAAGTAGCTAAGTTCTCCGAGATCTTTTAATGCAAATCTCACTTTCAACTTTGTGACAACATCCTCTATTAGGCAATTTGATGTTCCTGTGATATAATGTCATCTATGTACACAAGAACAATGACTAGATCTTTGACTACATACAAATAGAAAAGGGAGGAGTCTGATTTAGAATTGTAGAATTTCCATTCACATAGAGCATCATGTAGCTTTTGAAACCACGCCTTGGGGACTTGTTTTAATCCACATATTGCTTTATTAAGTTTGCATAAATGAGAGGGATATTTTAGATCAATACACCCATATGGTAGTTCCATATAAACAACTTTAATAAGCACTCCATTTAGAAATGCATTGTTTATGTCCACTTACCTCAGATTCCACCCTTCACTATGGCCAAACTCAAGACAAATCAAATGGTGTTAAATTTCATAATTGGAGAGAATGTGTCAAAGTAATTCACTCTCATGGTTTGCAAGAATCCCTTAACCACAAGCCAGCTTTGTGTGTAGAGATTGTTCCATCAGTGTTGTACTTAACCTTGAAGATCCATTTGCACCCTACTGCTTTTTCATTTGAGTCTCTCAAAACAAGAGTCCATATCTGATTCTTTTGAAGTGCTTTGAACTCTTCTGACATAGCTTCTCTCCATTCTTTAGAGTTTAAAGCATCAGCCACTAAATTTAGAGTGAGATCAAATAAATTTAGCTTTGTGATATGAAAGGCTTTTGGTTTAAATATTCATGACGTCCCACAAGTAATCATGGGATGAAGATTTTGAATTGTAGGCCTCTGTATGACATTGTCACTTGAATTTTCTGTAGGTGAATTATGTTCCGCAGCAATCATATCAGGACTCATATTATTTTGTTCAAAACTAAGAAAGGATAAATGATCCTGAATAGTTACCTGTGGAATTGTGGTTGTTGAAGACTTTATAGAGGATGGTCTTACATGTTGATGACAATGAAGTGTCTCATTGGTAGGCATAGATAGAAACTAGGTTATGAGAGAGCTGCTTGACGTAATTTGTGTATGGTGATTCTTCCTGTTAAACAGCTCCTAATATGGAAACTCTAACTCATTGAATCTAACATCTTGTATATTTTTCCAGAGGGATGAAGACACAGTTAACCGTTGTGAGAGTTTGAGTACCCAAGAAACACACACTTGTTGGTTCTAAAATTTTGTTTGTGTTGTTTTATGGACTTGGGAAAATATGCACATGCAAAACATTTCAAAAAAGTGTAATTAGGTCTATTATTAGTCAGTTTTTCCAAATATGAGAGTGAAGGATCGCATATGCAGCAGAAACAAAAAATAATTATTGCAATCCTAAATTTATTTAATGCATTTAATAATCATACTCATAACAAGAACAGGTAAATAACAAATACCTAAAATTTATGAGGATTAATCGGCAGTTAACTTCGAAAATACGAAGTCTCTATGCACTCCACACCGAAAAATACATCCCGCTTTCAACATTTGATATGGTTATGGAAGATTTTGAAGAACTCTTTCTTCAAGAATAAAAGAAAACAATTCTGTCTCTTTCTCTCTTGGTTTTATTTAAAACGTAAAGAACACGAAAAGAATAAAACTCCTTTGTTTGTTTTTTTTAAGAACATACGTATAACAACATATGAGCAAAAAATTCTTCACTTTGGTTTTTAAAACGTACGTAAATAAGAGAGTCACACAAACCTCTTATCTTTATTTTTTGTTTCAACACGTTACAACAACGATTCACTTCATTTTTTTTGGTTCAATGTTCAAAAATAAGAGACGAAGTTCTTTTATTCATTTCTTTCGTGCTTGTATGAAAATGAATAATTAACTTTTATATCAGTGAATGCAAAATGGTGGTAACTTATCATTTTGTTTTTTGTTTTTTATATAAAATGAAATAAAATAAAACTAATTTTATTTTATTCATTTATTTTTCACAAGAGAGTTTTCAATATTAATTATATTTTATATGCTAGTAAAAAATATAATAATATGCCATATAGATTATTTAATAAATTAATTAATCATAAACAGGAAATATTACACTCGTAAGTATGTGACCATATATGTTCATCACTAAGCTGGTAGTAATTAATCCAATTAATTACTAATCAAGGTTGGCGTCTAATAACACTCCTCAATGATCGAAAAGTGTGAAGTATCAACCTTACAAAGACAGAACCTGGTTAAGGATAATGTATTATTTCCTTCCATCATTATAGCTCTGGATTATCCTAAGGTATAGTTTAACTGTCAAATCCTATTAGATAACCAACTATGTTACATGTCGATCATTAATGATTGGTGAATGACTTAAGAAACTCCTTTCCTCACTCATGGCCAAGGTCTTGAACCAACCATTAAGATCAGTGACAACATAGAGCTCGAACTCATTACCTCTAGAGTCGATGGATCTCATCTTGACTCACCACTAATCAAATAGGTACTTAATTATATCTAATGACCGTTCAACTAGCATTTTTACACACTAGGTGTCTAACATCAAAACTTAATAAGTGACTATTGATTACTATGATGATCTCATGTCAAAAGAAAAATATACATTTAAATCCTTATGAGAATATCTCATTTGACAGTTCATAGATAATATTAACCATTAGGAATTCTCAGTTTGGTCAGTTCAACGATCATATCTCCATATGCATCATCTATATATGTAACTTAGTATATGAGATCTACTAATATCCATCCAATTGATACTATTACAAACATATTGATCTAACCGGATCATTAAAGTCCTTATTTGATGATTCCATGATCAAGAACACTTTTAGATTACTCTTATTATCATAATCTCTATTATGATGGCAAGTATATAAATTTAATCAAGGACTTATCATATTAGGATAAAAGCAATAAAAAATTTGATAATATAATCATTTGCCATGTTATTAAACAATGCTAATAGTCACAAAACATAGGTGTTCAATCTATTACTTAACGATTGGGTCATGGGCATAATTCCAATAAAGACGTGATTAAGAACAGGTGAGGGTAATCTATTAATGAGAAACACAACTATTCGGGTGGTTTCAAACTTAAAATTCAATGGTAAAATCAACTTGAGCAAGAAGTGATAAGGTTGTTTCAATTACATGCCAATGTTTTCTTTCCACCTCACCATTTTTGCATTGAGTGTAAGGACAGGAGAATCTATGGGCTATTCCTTCTTCTTTGAGAAAATTGGTGAAGGCTAAGAATTCTTCACCATGATCTATTTGAATAGTTTTGAAATGTTTTTTAGTTATTTTTCTACATGTTTTTTGAAATCTTGGAAAGCTGCTAAAGCTTGGGATTTTAAGGTTAGAGTATACCTCTAAGAGAATCCAAAGTAATTATAAGGAAACATATGTAGAATCTAGCACCATTACATCCAAGTAGAGGTGAAAGACCACACACATCTTCTTGAATTAGTTCCAAAGGTTGATTTGTAGTGTTTTGTGAGCTAGGAATATGTTGTTTGTGAATTTTGTCGAGCTGACATGCTTTGGAAAAATTGAAATTTTGTTTATTTGAAAACTGAGTATTAATAGAACCTGATTTTAGTAATAGTTGAAGTATTTTGCTATTTGGTTGTCCAAATCTTTTGCGTATGACATCAAGGGAAGAATAGTTGTTTGAGTTTGCACAAGCTAACTCTAAATCAGCATTTTCATTAACTTGGAGAACCAAATTCTTACATTTTACAAGTTGGTTCAACATGACTTGATTAGACTCAAAATTTTGAAAATTAGAATGTGACTTATCTTTGTCATCAAAAGCTAGAAGGGTGGTGTTAGATTGAGACTAACTTCTGAGAAGAACATTTTTTCCTTCAACACGATAAAGACCATCCTTAGCAGTTCCTTAAAGCATCGGTCTCCTATTCTTGTCCTTCACAAAGCAAGATTTGTTAATGAAGAAAACTATCACACCATGATCAAAAACAAGCTTTGAAATACTCAACAGGAATTTTTTAATAGAGGGAACAACTAGAACATTATGCAATCCAAGAGTATTTAATTTCAGTTTACCATGATGTGATATAGCGAGTGCTTGTTCATGACCTACAATCACCTTCTCAGTACCTCTATAATTTTCCTTTAGGCTTAAATTGTTGACATCATTGGTGATATGTGTCGAGGAACTACTATCTAAATAACAGTTTGAATTAGTGTTAAATTCTGACTGAGGAAACTGAGATGTGGAACTATTTAAGTTGATAACGTATGCTTGGTTATTTCGATGTTGGTTGCTCTGTGATGATGGAGTAAAGTTTCGATCAAACCTGTGCCAACATAAGTCAACATAGTGTCTATAATTCAAACACAATTGACAGGTTAGCTTTTTTCTAACATTCTACCTTCTCCTTGAATTTTTTGGTTTTGGTCTTCCTATTCCACTATAGTTTTGATTCGCTGGTGACAAATTACTCCTCAGTTGCTGATTTTAAGAGAATGCTACTTGAACAGAGTTAGTGTTGTGTCCATCTAGAGCTGAGTTAGCGTGCAGCCTTTCTAATCGATCTTCATGGTTTACAATAGAGTATATATCTCTTATAAGGATGGAAGTTCCATTAGAGAGGTTGCAATGGAGATAATTGTCTCATATTCCATGCTTAGTCCTCCTAAAATCTGTAGGATCAGTTCTCTCTCAGGCACAACATATCCTGCAAGGCTCAACTCGTCTGCACATTCACGCATCTTGTCATAATAATCTAAAACACTCAAAGATCCTTTACGTTGATTTTGCAGTTGCATTTTCATATGTAGGATGCGTGATTATAACTGTGCTTTGAACATTTGTTCAAGTGTTGTCCATAGCTCATGGGAAATGTTAGATTGAGAAAAATTATGAAGAACATTGTCCGAGATGGTTGAAAGTAGCCAACCCAGCAAGGTTTGATCATGCTTCTTCCATAATATGTAATCAGGGTTATACAGATCTTTAGTGTTGCTAGAGTCTGAAGCAATAAATCTGTTTGGCATGATTTTGGTTCCATCTATATACCCTTCCAAATCATTAGCCTTGATCGGAGGGATGACCTGTGCTTTCTAGGTTCTATAGTTGGTCATATCCAACTTGGATGGAACTGTGAAGTTCAATGAAGCCATGGACAAGATGGGTTGGGACGTGACCTGTGATTTAGAGTGAATGAAAGGTGGTATTAATGGAACATCTTAGTTGTTTGATGAATCGATATTTGGAGAAAGTCTTGTTGCTGAAACATTTTGATCAATTAGGGAGGCCATTGAGTATCGAAGGCTCTAATACCAACTTAGAAATCAAAGAAATGACATTTTACATATGATGCCAATCATTTGCATGGAAAGCATAATAATTCATTCTCTCATTATTAAATTTATACACCCGTTTAGTTACAACTTACAAGAAGATTCCAAAATAGTATCTTGGCCCTTGATCTTTAACAACCTCTTTTACTGTTGTTGGTTGACTAGTATTTGCCCACGCAGTAGTTTTCTCAATAGGAATAATCCAAAGTGGCCCAATTGCTGGGAGAGGATTTTACACAATGTTACGATATGAAAAAGGATAAAACTAGGGACAGACTCGTGCAATAATTTTTCCCACCCATTCGACAAATATAATTTACAAAATGAACAAGTTAGTTGTAAAATGATTCTTATGTTTTCAAACTATAATTATCTCTATTAGGAATAGGGATCTAGTGACACCTTAGTCATCATATGGCAAATCATTTTTAGTAGAAAGGTAATGTTAGTTTATGCCTTACAGCCAATCGCTTTGGTTGTAGCTTAGTGACAAATTATTTAAAGGCATTTTTTATCTGGTACATGTTTAGATCTATATGATAAAGTCCATGGGATAATTGTACATTGCAAATGAAATTATAATAAGATTATAATTATGAGATTCATATTGCATTTATGTATTATTCCTAAATGTTCCTAGTCATTGTTCTATTAAGATTGGACATTAATAGAATGTAAAAAGACTAGCATATGTTGTGTTTTTCAATATGAAAGAAGTAGTCGATCTCATAGGCTAAAGTATAGAGATACTTAAACAAACGTATGGGTGCTTGTTTGAGAACAAGTTCATTGAATAGACCCGATATGAGAAATCTATTTGGAACATTACTTTTATGTCTATGGAATTCTCATTGTGATGATTGTATAAGTGATCCTTTGACTTAAGGTCATCAAAGTTATCTTGTATAGGGATTGCTAAGTTTTGATATTACTTATGATCTATTCAATCATGGGTCGTTTAATCGGTAGTCATTAAACGTAGCATGAATTATATGAAGGTAGTTGAGTGATCAAGATAGGATTCATCACCCTAAAGTAATTAGGGAGAATGTTCTGTTGTTCTCGATTAGTATTTATTCGAAAAATTCTTGGCCAAGGTGGAATGATATTTGGTAAATAGTTTACAAATGTCATTAATTAAATCGATAGCTAATGTCAGAGAACTAATATGATTTGACTCAAAATAGAGTAGACATTAATTTCATACTCTATATCTAATTAGAACATTAGTTGATGAAAGGATTTAATTATACAAAAAAATCATGCACAGAAAAGTTAGTCAAAACCACTTTGCATTCCTAAATATTTGGGTGGTCATGACACGTTGTTAGATGCCAATCTTAATCTATGATTATAAATTATTTAATTAGAGAATTAAAGATAAATTAAAAGGAGATTTAATTTATCTAATTCTAATTATGAATTAGAATTATAATTTATAATCATTGCAACATATTTGGGAACCTAATGGGTCTCACATATAGGATGAGTTGAAGAGAATAAAGTTAATTTAATCAAGTTGGACTTGATTGTAAAATTTGAGAAACTTTATGATTAAATATGAGATATTTAATAAATAAGGATCAATATAAGATATTGAATCTTATATGGATATAATTGGTATTTAATTAGAATTATTTGTAATTCTAATTAAAGTTTAATTGAAATTAAAATTTAATTTTAATTAAATTACTAAAACGTCTAAAACTTAATATAAATAGGCTTAAGCTCTATGGAGCTAGTACTTCATGCTTAGTCCTCTCTGTAAGAGTTACAGAGTTCTCTTAACTCATTCTGTGAATACTGTTAGAGGCCGGACATTTATGCAGCTGCAGTGGTTAAAACGGATCAATTTTCAGAACGGTTTGAGAGATACGACAAGATAAAGATCAAGCTTCGAAATAAGGTGCGAATTAAGTTTTCTCTTTATTATAGTTTGAGTTAATCATATAAGAATTAAAGAAATATTAGTTTTCGAGAAATCAAAGATTGCGAAAAATTTCGTAATAATTCCGTTGTAGTTAGGATCGGATCTCTACCCAATTTTCCAACAGTAGTATGAAAGCGACTTTATTTCTATAATTTAACTAAATTATTTTCTTACGATTGATTTCATAATCTTTTTGGAATTGAAAAAAAAATGAAGAGTTCGTGTTATAAACCCAGAAATCTAAAAAGTTTAGATTAGAATCTAAAACACCCGATGAATAGAATTGTTCTGAAATTCTATAAAATTGTTCATGTCCTTTATTTTAGGTTTGCATTTATGGAAATTTGCTTTAAAGCATATGGTGTTTGCTTTTGTTCTAAAATTGAAACCCAGAAAAATTTGAACCCTAGAATTGTTCTTGATTTCTTAATATGTATTTGAATAGTGTGATTGCTTACATCTAAATGGATTGTTTCTGCTTGTTGTGGTTATTTTGAGTTGCATCTGCGAATCTGGCAACTAGAATATATTTTTTCAAGAAATTTTCTGCTTGCGATTACGATTTTTGGATGTGCTTTTGTTTTCTGGAAAACAATAGTTGTTGCGGTTTTGGTTTTGAAAAACTCATCCCACGTCCTCCTTATTTTTTCCTACGTGTTTTGAATATGGATTATGGAAACTTGGTGATGGAGATTGCGCCTGGAGGTTGAATTTTCTAGTTATGATTATCTGCAAATTTACTCCCTATATGTTTTTTTGTTTCTGGAAATACCCAGAAGAAAAATCGAATTAGATTCAATTGGGTATTAAGAATGGTGTAGATTTAATCCTTCATGAAAAACCCATAATTGTTCTGGTGTTTATAAACCTCCAACGTTGAACAAGAGCAAATTGAAGGAGATGTATGAGTTTTTAAAATAAGTTTTAAGAAAACCCAAAATCAGGAAGAATTGCGTTTTGATTTCTTTGTGTTGTTTGTGAATGTTGATTCTGGAAAAATCAAATGTTACGTTGTAGTTTCTGGAATTTGCGTTGGTTCTAAAAATTCATATTTTTGTCTTGCTCTTTGGGTGAATGTATAATGTTTTATGGATTGTTTGTTGAATAATAAATAAGACACAGAATAAGGCGTGGAGATGCCCATTGGTGTCTGTTGTTGGAGCAATGAAGACAGATGACGATATCTTTTTGCTTTCATCCTTGGAAATATTAGGTTTCGAGACAGTTGAAGAAGAGGGATGAAGGATGGAGAAGCGATCGCGGCAAATACCCAGAAGCAGCAAAAGAAGTTTGTTGGAGAAGATGCTCGCAAGTGCGTGTACATGCCAGACACCTAAAATTTTTTTAATTAAATTTAAATCCAGATATATTAAAAAAAGAGTTTTCTAATTGTTTGAAAATTGTTTTCTAAGGGTCGATTTTATTAGGATTGTTTTAGAATTTAGTTTAATTTTTCAAAGGGTTGGATTATTAAATTAAGTTAAATTATCCATTCAATTCCAAAATTAAGATAATTATTTTTCTTAATTGGATTAAGATTAATAATTATACTGATTCTTAATTATTTTAGAAAAGTGGTTTTTAAAATTAGAATTAATTATTTTCAGTTAGATTGAAATTAATTAATTAGAAAAGTAGTTTATAAAATTAGAATTAATTATTTTAAATTAGATTGAAATTAATTAAATTGACTCTTTAAAATTAAGAAAAGTGTTTTCTTAAATAATTAAGAAAGATGTTTCTTAATCAAATTTATTTATTTCAATTTGATTGAGATAAATTAAATTTATTATTTTTATTTGTTTAGAGAACTATTGTTTAATTTATTTAGAAATTGTTTCTTTATTTATAAATAACAAATTTCTTGATTTATTAGAAAGGATATTATCTTGATTAAAATTTGAAAAGTGTTTTCATTTATTTATCAATATAAGGAGCTTTCTTTAATATTTTTTAAAACAGTTTTCTAATTTATTAAAGGAAGGTTTTCTAATTTATTAAGAAATCAATCTCTAAATAAATAATACAAAGGACTATCTTAATTAAATTTAAAAGTGTTTTGTTTAATTTTAAAAGTAGTTTTCCTTTAATTTTAGAAAATAGTTTTTTAATTAAGGAAAAATATTTTCTAATTAGATTAGAAATAGTTTCTAATTGAATTAGAATGTATTACTTCTATAATTTTGAAAAGAAGTTTTTCTAAGTTATAATAAGTAAGAAGAACAATTTATTGAAAAAAATTTTAATTAAATTTTATCAAAGGAGTCAAGATAATTGGAAATATTTTTCAATTGGATTTGAAAATTGTTTTCAAATCAAATGAAATTTCTATTGGAATAGGAATTTAATTTATTTAGGAATCAATGGTTTTAATCTATTTTAATTTTTCTAAGGAATTGGAAATGTTATTTTAGATAATGAACATCAATAACTAGAATCAAACGAAGCTTGATATTTTATGCATATAATTTGATTATGAGAGCATAAATTGCATACTTTATTTATATGGTTGACATATATATTGGATGCATGATAAATTGTATGTTTTATATGTGTAATATTTTACATGCAATTTTGTGATTAATGAGACAAATGAAATTAAAATCCCTCGTTAAAATATTAAGTATACGTTAAGAACGTGATTGTTCCCTTCCATTGTTATAAGAATAAACCAGAGTTCTGTTTATTATTGGCTTGTTGAGCAAACTCAAGGCCGCTTTAACCCGAACATATTTAATCTTATGATAGTGGATTCCATTTAACTAAATTTGTGTGATTTGGATAAGCAACCTCACGATCATATAAATTTAGAGGTAGAGTTAGGAGTAATATATTAGATATGTTTTGGCAAGAGTTATCACCTAACGGATCTAAGAGTCACATGAGATGTGATAGATAAAGTTGTTTTCTACCTAATTTAGGTCTAGTTGGTTTGTTGAACAAACTCAAGATCAACTATATTTGAATGGGATCCTAGCCCACTAGAAAAATTTGAGTAACCTTTTTGAATAGTAATGAGGGCTATTATTTTGAATAAAATAGTGGGAGTAACTAAATGCATGATTAAAGTCCTAATCTTATTTTATTGCCATGACATATAATTGATTACTTGTTTTTCTTACATTTATATTTTGTTCTGAATGGAATTTACCTTGTTTAGTATAGTTGATACTAAGTAGTGAACCTAATTTCTTGGACATAGGATATGTTTGAAAAGAGTTCTCAAAGGTTAGAAAAGAAAAATTGTATGCCCATTATGTAAACTTATTATAATCTTTGTTGAGGATTTGGTGTTAAAGTTTTAGAGATACGTGAAAATCTTATGGATGACAAAATATATTGACATTTTGAGTTAACTAATGCCTCATAAAATTTGATGACAACATGTAAAATGTATGTCAACACCATGATAGCAAAATGCAAAGGTTGCATTAGGTAGAGTTAAAAGGTATAGTACCTTGTTGAAATTGTTCCACTTAATTTAACCTACTAAAAGCATAATTGTGGACTACAATTAAATGCTTTGTTATAGAATGATAATAGTTATCGTTAGAAGAAAATGATTGCATGATTTTTCTTTCCTATATATGATATGATAGAGATCATATGTATTTCTAATTCATGTTTATGAGTATTTTATCCTGAATTTAGATTCAACATTGTTGTAATGTGCAATGCATGGTTAGAAATAAATTATCAAGTAAAAGTAGTTGATCCAATTTTATACAAAGAGTTTGTATGTGTTGGATCAAAGGAGACTTATACTTAACATTAGTGACAAGAATTAAAAGTTAGATAATCGAGATTATCCTTTTATGCCATATTAGTTAAATCAATATAACGAGAATTATAAAGTTACATACTAGGATATATGTTTCCTTTTGATTATGAACTGTATGGAATTTGTGAAACTTGAAAAATTGAAAAATAACCAAATCAACCTTTGGTGAAAGGATGATAATGGTATTGAATTGTTAAATTTTATACATGTTATGTATTATGGAATAACAATTCATAAAAGGATATTATTATATTTCATTATATTACTAATGACTTTATATGATATAGTCATATGTATTAAATGAAATGTGATTTAAAATTTT
>JANZXP010000004.1:25360156-25373364 GCA_027576715.1 Erythroxylum flavicans | reverse complement strand
TGTCATGATAATGTGACTGATTGGGTTGTACAAATTCTGAAGGAAGGTATGTGAAGTGTATGGTATTTATTATGTCTTATTGTGATGTGAATGTTGTGAATTTGATTGGTTGTATGATATTTGTGTGTAACCTGGAGTGAGATCATTAATGATGGTTCACTCAATGAGTTTGCAAAACTCACCCAAAATTGCAACGTGACTTTTTAGGTACAAGACAGGAGACCTAGATTCCTAAGATTTTCTAGAAGCACATTTTGGACTAGGATATGACTCAAAGGTCTGTTAGCTGGCATTTAAGGAGTTATAATTGTCTTAAGTAGTTTACATATGTCATGTAAAACTTGTGTAAGGTTGTAAATATTGATTTTAATGACTTCAATGTAAACTATTATGAATGAATGAAATGAGAAGTTGAGTTTTTTTTTAAGTATTGTGTTTGGTGACTTTTACATATATAGTTGATGTCATGATTAAGTTAGATATGTTGCCATGTTATAAAGTGAAGGTGAGATAGTTAACTCGCCATTATTATAGATTATATACTAGAATATCCTCAGGATATCCCGGTATGAAATCTATAGTAGTGGGATGTTGCTACATTAAGAACAGGTGTGGGTAATCTATTAATGAGAAACATGACTGTTTTAACAGCTTCAAACCAAAAATTCATGGGTAAATTAGCTTGGCAAGAAGTGATACGGTTGTTTCAATTATATGTTGATATTTTCTTTCCACCTTACCATTTTGGTACTGAGTGTAAGGACAGGAGAATTTGTGGGTTACTCATTCTTCTTTGAGAAAGCTGGTGAAGGCCAACAATTCTCCACCGTGATCTGTTTGAATAGTTTTGATCTATTTTTCCAGTAGTTTTTTTTTTTGAAGTCTTGGAAAGCTACTAGAGCTTGGGATTTTAAGGCTAGAGGATAAATCCAAGAGAATCGAAAGTAATCATCAAGGAAATATATATAGATTCTAGCACTATTATATCCAAGTAGAGGTGAAGGACCCCACAAGTCTATATGAATGAGTTCCAAAGGTTGATTTATAGTATTTTGTGAGCTAAGAAAGTTTTGTTTGTGATTTTTGTAGAGCTGACATGCTTTGCAGAAACTGAAAATTTATTTATTTGAAGAATAATTCTTAATAGATCCTGATTTTATTAATAGCTGAAGTACTTTACTATTTGGGTGTCTAAGTCTTCTATGTATATATCAAGAGAAGAACAACTAGTTGAGTGTGCGAGAGCTAAATCAATATTTTCATTAACTTGGAGAACCAAATTCTTACATTTAGGTTGGTTCAACATAACTTGATTAGATTCAGAATTTGGAAAATTAGAAATTGACTTAGCTCTGTCGTGAAAAGCTAAAAGAGTGGTGTTGGATTGAGATTGGCTTTTGAGCGGACCATTTTTCTTTCAACATGAGAAAGACCATCCTCAGTTATTCCTTGAAGCATTAGTCTCCCCTTTTTGTGCTTCACAAAGCAATATTTGTTAATGAATAGAACTGTCACACTATGATTAGAAACAAGCTTTGAAATACTCAGCTGATTTTTTAATAGAGGGAACAACTAGAACATTCTGCAGGTCAAGAGTACTTAATTTCAGTTTAACATGATGAGATATAGGAAGTGCTTGTCTGTCACCTATAGTCACCTTCTCAGGACATCGATAATCTTCCTTTATGGTCAGATTGTTGACATAACTGGTGATATGTGTCACATCACTATCTAAATACCAATTTACTCGATAATCTTCCTTTAGGCTCAGATTGTTGACATCACTGGTAATATTTGTCGAAACACCACTATCTAAATAACAATTTAAATCAGTAGTAAATTCTAATTGAGGATATTGACAGCATATGCCTAGTTGTTTCGACGTTGGTTGATCTATGATGATAGAGTAAAGTTCCAATCAAATCTGTGCCAAAATAAGTCAGCAGAGTGTCCATAATTCAAACATAACTGACAAATTGACTTGTTTCCAGCATTTTACCTTCTCCCTGAATTTTTTGGTTTTGTTATTCCTCTTCCATAATAGTATTGATTTACTGGTGAAAAATTACTTCTTGATTGCTGATTTTGAGAGAATGCTACTTTAACAGAGTTGGTGTTGAGTCCATCTGGAGTTGAATTAGCATGTAACCTTTCCAATCGAGCTTCATGATTTAACAATAGAGTGTATATCTCTTGTAAGGAGGGAAGTTCCTTTAGGGAGCTGCAATGGAGATAATTGTCTCATATTCCATGCTTAGTCCTCCTAAATATGTAGGACCGATTCTCTCTCAGACACAGTATATCCTGCAAGGTTCAGCTCATCTGCATATTCATGCATCTTGTTATAATAATATGAGATATTCACAGATCCTTTACATTGATTTTGCAATTACATTTTCACATGCACGATGCGTGATTGTGACTGTGTTTCGTACCTTCGTTCAAATGTTGTCCGTAGCTCATAGGAAGTGTTAGATAGAGAAACTTTATGAAGAACACTATCCGAGATGGTTGAAAGTAGCCAACCCAGCAAGGTTTGATCATAATTCTTTCATAATATGTAATCAGGGTTATATAGATCTTCAGTGTTACTAGAGTTTGAGGCAATAAATCTGTTTGGGATGACTTTGGTTCCATCTATGTACCCTTCCAGATCATTAGCCTTAATCGGAGGGATGATCTGTGCTTTCCAGGTTTTGTAGTTAGTCATATCTAACTTGGATGGAACTATGAAGTTGAATGAAGCCATGGAGAATGTGGATTGGGGCGTGACCTATGATTTAGAGTGAATGAAAGGCAATGTTAATGGAACATTTTGGTTGTTTGAAGAACCGATATTTGGAGGAGGTGTTGTTACTAAAACATTTTGATCATCTGGTGAGGCCATTGAGAATTGTAGGCTCTGATACCAACTTAGAAAATAGAGGAATGACAGATTACATATGATGCTTAATCATTTTCATGGGAAAGCATAATAATTAATTCATTCATTATCAAATTTATACATCATTATGTTACAAGAAGATTCCAGAATAGTAATAGCTATCAATACAGCTGGTGTAACAAACTTATAGATAATAAACAATTTGTCTTCATCTTAGCCCTTGATCGTTAACAACCTTCTTTTACGCTAGCTGTCCAGTACTTGTCCACGCATTAGTTTTCTCCAACAATCTTAGATTTCATGTAACAATTGGCAAGCACCAAAGGTTTAGTTTTTTACCAAATCTTTGAATAGGTGTAGTTGTTGCTTTGGGGATTTCCTAGTTATAGGTGTTCTTGAAACTCAAGCTGAACTGCCACTTTTCAATATGTTCTAGATGGGCTATCATATCTGTAGAAACTGAAACTTAAATATTATCAACATGATCAAAACTATACAAGACTAGCATGACAACCATTATTTGCATGCATTTAAACGTTTCATTCACTAATAATCCATGGATAAGAGTTTAAAGTAAAATTTGTTTTCTTTTTAAGATGAACAAGATGCTTTTGCAAGTTTAATGCAACTAAGATGTACAAAATCGGATGGTAGCTTATTAAGCTTTTCTTCTTATTTTGGTGTCCCTACTTTTTGGGACTCTGTTTTGTCTTGCCTAAGCTCTTTTAGCAAAAACATGTAATATATTAAGGGCAAGTTCTTAAATATTTCCCTGCTTTTGACCCACAAAACTGTGAAAATAATATTTGTGGCATAAAATTGAAAAAAATAAAAATTACTAGCTATTTTATGTCTTAAATGCATATACCCCTAAAAACTATGTGTGTGTGAACCTGCTCTTATCATTTCTTGAAGTACAAAGCAATCCTAGCTTGAGTGGTTGATGCATTTAGATATTGTAAACAAACTTGAAAAGGCTTTCTTCTTTTCAACCTTTTCATATCATTAATTCTACTGTTGGTTTTTAGTTTTTAGTTTTTAGTTTTTTGTTATAAAACAATATCTAAACAAGTTTTTCTTTTAGTTTTCTTTCTAACTCTTAATAACTTATGAAATTAATTTTGTTTTTATTGTTATTATTTTGATAACTTGATTTACTATTAATTAAAGATATACTATTTACTTATTTTATATTAATTATTAATAAGAATTATAATTAATATAATTAACTTTTGTTTAATTTTAAATTTTATAATTCACTTAAAAATTTTAAATATTTCTAAAATTAAAAAATATATTCAAATGCCATAATTATTTAATAAATATATTTTAAATTTAAAATATCTTTAAAGCACATAAATTTTAAAGTATTTGCTTATGAAATAATTTTCTAAATATTTGATTCTAATTGATAACATTGGCTTTAATAACTAAAATATATATTTAAAATCAAATTTATTTTTAAAATAAAAATTATTATAAAATTAAATTTATTGACAATTTTAATTAATATATTTGATTTTTATTAATAAAAGTTTTAATTAACTATCAAACACAATTTTATTTTATAAAAAATTTAAAGAAAAAAATTAAGAATTGACAATAAAAAAGAAGTTAAATTAAATCCTTCACTCTTTGCTCTAATTCCTTCCTATTTTGTAGCTTAATATTGTAGGAAGCTTGAGTGTCACACTCAGTTTGGGGACTTATTTTTTAGCTCATAGTAATATGATTACATAATGTGCAGAGTATGGAGGTGTAAGCTTGCTTTAGTTATACGGACCAACCATACCTCTAGCTTGACTACCTAAGGCTGGAGGTGGAGAAGAACAACAGTTAAGAAAGCAATATATATCACCACTTCCCGTTTCCCGTTTGATAAGCCATCCCCAGGTAATGTGTAGTATACCGCAAACTTGCCCTCAGGGCATAGCTCAACTGGCAAAGGCTTGGGTGGTGTGGTGCTTGCCATACTGGCAACTTGTAAGGTGGGGGTTCGAATCTTGGAGGCAACCTTTAAGATTTGAGTCTCTTGTATGGTGAGATCAGTGAGTAAGTTCAAGTCCCTGATCAGTTGAGGCACATCCCGCGATTTACATCCTCCACCAATCCCGAGGGCACGGGAGGTAGGGGCTCCCAATGTTAGAGTTCAACATTTAGTATACTGCAAACTTGAATCTTAAGAAACACATCACCTGCTTTATTACTATATATTTATCTTGTTCTGTGTGCATCTATCAATATAATAAATAAAACCTACAAAATTGAATAGATGAATGTTTATGAAATAAGATAGGTACAGAATAACATGACAGGTGCATGAATGAAGGAGCTGAGGCAAAATTAGCAATTAGCAAGCCCTACCCAAATGGCGGGACTCATTTTAAAAAGAAAAGCGTAACTATTCTAATTAATCTATATGATGTCAGAAAATAACATGGGGTGGAGCGGGGAATTTTCGTTCATTTTCGTTTGTTTTATTGTCCTTATTAATGAATATTCTCTCTAACGGCTATATTTTGTGTTGCTGCTCCATTTATCCTTCCTCTTACTATTCAAATCATTCCCTCAACGGTCCATTTCCATTTTCCACCACAAAACTACAAACCTCATCACTACCATACATAACCACCCCTTACCCCTCCTAGTATCACTTTCACGCTTATCTATATATCTACATATATATTCTTTCCCTTTCATTACTCTCTCTCTCTCTCTCTATCTCCCTGTCTGATCTTGAAAAACATGGAACTATGCCGTACCATCGATAGCTCTTCAACAACTGATGCTACTACAGTTCAACGTGTAACCAAGAAGTCTTCCGATGAGCTGCTGAGGAAGTTCGCAGACGATGACGAAGCTCGTAGTAAGGCAAACCCTCAGGAGCTGATGATTGTGATGATGAGAGTAGTGTCCAAAAGGAGGAAAAGAAGTTCCAGAAGAGAATTTGATGATGGTGATACCTGCTTCGACATGAGTACTAGCGCATTAGCGGAGAGGAGCTCACTTCTTGCTCCTGTCATTAGGAAGCAGTCTGTGTTGGCCAGGCAACTTGGGATTGGGAGGTCTCGCCTCAGAGTAATCAAGGATATCAAGAACAAGTCTGTCTTGGCCACGATTGAAAAGGTTAAGTCAATATGTACCTTTCAGTTGAGATTAAGCCATATTCTAATTAAATCGATTATCATATATTTGTAGGATTGTACTAAAAAGAACTTTAATTTTGTAATGAAAGAGTAAACATACTTATCAAACAAGAGGAAAATGTTGAAAGCTCAGTTTATGTAAGTTGTATCAATTAATAGAGATGTTGGGAATGCGAACAACTATTCGTTTCTTGGTTTGTAACTCGGTTACTGATTTAGGATTAAGTTAACTTCTCATTATTTTCAGGGATTTTTTTTTTTCATGTGACATTAATTCTATTCAGTAAATTTGTGTTGTGTGCAGACATGGCGTAAGACACTGGAAGGAGCGTCAAAAGTACTTCTGGAGAAGCATTATAATCGACACAGGCGTTTGATTAATGATGTGGTCTAACTTAAAATTTCTAATTAAGATACATATTTAATTTATTCTTTTATTTGGCATTAACTACGTGCGAAGGAAAGTCGGTAGGGTACTTCAATTATTCTAATTAGTATGAGATTTACATTTCTATAAATTAAGTGTAGGAATAAATCTAATAGTATTCCAACTTAATTCTTTTCTCGAAGACCAGCCTTCCTGTTCTCTATTCTTTAAGGTTTAGACTTAGACCCGTTCTTATACTTTGATGAGATCATAAGCCTGTGGACTAGAAATATAGTTATAGCATACCGGACCCTGGTAGATCCCTTTAAGTTTAAATTGTGATAATTTTAAATTTACAAAAGATTTTATTTTTTAAAAATAAATTGAATAGTATTATGGACCATTAACACGTGCCCAAAACAATTGAAAACAAGTCTACCATCTGGTAAATGATTTTTACCAAGTTTATTAAATGATTTTAGATAATTTTTTAGTTTATTAGCGTTTGAAGGAAGATAATGACATCACAGTTAATAACCCAATCGTTCCACTGCGAATCAGTCACTACTCGACGGGACAATGTTAACCTGTTAACATGACGCGCTGGGAGGCGAACATTATCCCATCCAATTCGTTACTTTTCAGAAATTTTCGCAAGCATGAGAACATTGTTATGACAGTGGAACGTGTGTGTCTGGGGAGGCTAAAGGCTGAAACAAGCTGCACTGCACTTGTAACATTTAGATAGTGACACGTTACCTATAAACCATAAACCCCTCATTTATGGTCCCAAGTGTCTTTAATTAATTGCAAAGGCATGCATATCAATAATAAACATGATAATGAAGGTAAACCAGAAAGCATTAACAACCTTGTGACTCCAAAAATCTGTATGGGTTTCACATGCTGCATGTGTTTGTAGATTTCTGAAAATTACTCCCAACCAAACGGGCTGTACAGTACGTCGAACAGCCACCAACCTATTCCAATGTCACACGTTCATTTTAAAAGATTTCATTACAGGTTAACAATACTCATTTAATGAACGTATAAGAGAGGCAGTAGTCAGCACCTATTTCAATTAATATCCACAAATGTATTATATATAATTATGTTAATGTCTAGTAATAAGCTACAACATTCTTAACTCTTGAGCATAAAGAATCAAAGATTTTTCATTTCTTCCAACTGTTCAGATTTTCTGCTTTTCCACTTATTTCTGGATTTGTAACTTAGTTTTCTTGAAGTTTGTTTTATAACATTGAGCTGTTTAAACAACATAATTAAAATAAATGTTCCCTTAGAGCTCAGACCCTATCCATGCGTGCGCAAGGAGTAACAGGCCATGAAACTAATGACTTGTCACCAAAAGGGGCAAAAAAAATACAATTTAAGAAATCACATTTAAATATATAGTTTAAGAGTAAGATTAGTTTACTTGGTAAATTACCAAAAATTTTAAGCGAAATGTCCTCTTTAGTGAAAGAATATTTATATATTATTATTGAATGTACACATAAAATTATGTTCATCATATTAGGTATCCTGTTTAATTTATCAATTTTAGATATATTAAGAAGAATATGGTTACGGGGCAACTTTACGTAAACTTAAGGTGTAATTGGTTAATTGGTGTGAGAAAAAATAAAGGGGTAAATAATGAAAAAAGATACTTGATAATATATTATAATTTTAAGAATAATATTTTTATATCCCATTTTAAGACAATACTACATAATTTCAATGCAATGATGAATGAACCATTTCTATTTTTTATTATATTCATTATAAATTTTATTACTATTTTCCTAAATGAACCAAACACACTCTTAATTTTGTAAGTTAGGCGAGGACCTTCCACCTAAAATTGCCTAATTATGCATGGCCTCTTAACAGCTAATGCTTAGTTAATTTTCTCGTCTATGATTTGTGATTGGCTTAAGAACTTCCTCATAGTACACTTGTGATATTAACTATTTTATTAAATTTACTAATATATGTATATAATACTGAAAATTCAGTGCACTTATCATTTTGTTGTTTTTGGACAGCTAGCTATAGCTAACCCCGTCCCCTTGGAATAGAATGGTTGTCAAAGAAAAAAAACACAGATTAAATTGGAAAACATAGAAATTGATTGCTATAAAATTTTGTTATTACTTTTGGGTAGTTACTTCCAAAACCCGTCTGACTCTCTCATGTCTCAAGGTCTCGCCACTCTACAACTTCTCCGGCCCTTTTATCTCTCTACAACAGTCTTCTTTCTCTCTCTTAAACCCATTAACCGCCCATAACATCCAGATCTTCTCTTCCTCTTTAAGTCTCTCTAGAGTATTGTATGAGACATCAATCTCTTGCATTTACTTGTTTCTGAATTCTTTATCTCTGTAATTTTCTCTCCACATTCCACTCTCATTCAAAGACTCTGCTTTGACCCTCTTCCCTTGCTCTCTCTCTCTTTTCATGTCTTTAAGTCTCTGTCTTTCACTTCCCTTTTGAAAGTTGACAGCGACCCATATCGCAAAGATCACATCTTTTCTCCTCCTTGAGTTTCAATCTTGGAATCTTTCCTTTCGGTGGGTTTTTGGTGTTATAAAAGAGAGGAAGAAGCAAAAAAGGTGGTTTTGTCTCGGACGGAAATGAGGGATGTTCTCGTGGTTGACAAAAATAGTAATGGCGTGTTGGAGACCGGTGAAGCAATATGCACGTATGGGCGAGGATAATGATGATGATCTTTTGTTGGAAGGTTCTTCTTCACTCCATGACTCACTCCTCTGGTCTAAAGAACTCGAAAAGCACACTTACGGGGAGTTCTCATTCGCTGTTGTTCAGGCCAATGAGGTTATTGAGGATCATAGCCAAGTGGAGACTGGTCGTGATGCCACGTTCGTCGGCGTCTATGATGGTCATGGCGGACCCGATGCATCAAGGTTTATATGCGAACATTTGTTTGTCAATCTTATGAGTGAGTATCCATGTAACTTACCTCTTTGTTGGGTTTCCAGGGAGTATGGTAATGAGTGTTTGATGCGACAGGGTTTTGGTGCTTCTTGTTTCGAGTTTTAGAGATTGAGCTCTGTTTCTCTTACCGCGTGTTAGTCTTTATCGGAGTGACATCTTTCTTAATTGTCAGTTTCTTTGGATATACCTGTTGAACTCTTTTATATGAATTATTTTACTACTTACCGTTGTTCTTTTGTCTTTTATTGTGCGGAGAATTATTGCAGAAGAGGAGGAAAGAAAAACATTTGCCGACTCTAAATCCTTTTTCCTTCTATATTCATCTTTTAGGATCATAATACCCTTCTCTTTATTGTTTCATTCTAACCAATGGAAGCTTAAGCAGGCTTAATATTCGTCAAGTGTAACTTTTCAATATTTTGTTAGGGATTGTTAGAGAAAGGGGAACCATAATCTCTGAAGAAACTCTAAGAAGTGCCTTCGCTGCAACGGAGGAAGGCTTTCTTACTCTAGTGCGTAGGGCATGTGACATAAAGCCATTGATTGCAGCAATGGGATCTTGTTGTTTGGTTGGGGTTATATGGAGGAGAACGTTATGTGTTGCTAATTTGGGTGATTCTCGAGCTGTAATTGGTTGTTTAGGCAGATCCAATAAGATAACTGCGGAACAGTTGACCAGGGATCATAATGCAAGTATGGAAGAGGTTAGGCAAGAACTTAAATCCTTGCATCCAGACGATTCCAATATTGTGATTTTGAAGCAGGGAGTTTGGCGTATCAAAGGTGTTATTCAGGTTTGGTTATTTGCCTATATTCAAGTCCTCTTCTTTTCCATTTTCTTTGTACTTATTTTTTCGTCTTAATCTATAGCCTTTCCCTGCAACTTAACTTAAAAGATCGCTTGACTTAACTTCCTGACTATAAGAAGTTAATATCCACTAACAGTCAATTGATGAGTCTACCGATTATTTTGAAACACTGTGGCATCTGTTCAGACGGGTAATTCAAGGTCCTTGATTCACAGGCATGAGTTTGCCTGCTAGATGACCAGCTTAATGTTAGAACACGGCTTTGTTCTTCAATTTCTTCTGTTTCTGGGTTGTTATTGCAGATAAGGTTAAAGGAAATATGAAAAGCCTATGACTTGAATAACATATTTGTCTCACAGTAGCACTTTAAAACTTGATTGATCATTTTCTACGTTTCTTTCATGTGGTGCTAGGTTTCTAGATCCATAGGTGACGCATACTTGAAGAGGCCAGAGTTTTCTGTTGATCCTTCATTTCCCCGATTCCGCCTGTCAGAACCAATTCGACGGCCTGTGCTAACATCAGAGCCATCCATAAGTTCAAGGGCTTTGCAACCCAATGACAGATTTGTGATTTTTGCATCTGATGGGCTTTGGGAACATCTCACCAACCAGGAGGCTGTGGAGATTGTGCACAAAAATCCACGATCTGTAAGTATTCTTTTGAATGAATCAAAATTGTGTTTTAAAAAATGTGTTTATAATGAATTGACATGTAAAATGGTAGGGAATCGCCAGAAGACTTGTTAAAGTTGCTTTGAATGTGGCCGCTAGGAAGAGAAAAATGAAGTATGATGAGCTTACAAAGGTAGAAAAAGGAAACAGGCGGAATTATCACGATGATATAACAGTAGTTGTCATCTTTATAGACCATGAACTACCGGCGGAAGGTACATCTGTGGAAGAGCTATCAATGCGAGGTTTTATTGACACTGTTACACCATCCGAGTTTAGCATTCTTCAAGGAGACCCACGTTGAGTTTCAATTTTTTTTTTTTTTAACAACATTAAGATGTTGTTTTCTTTTTTCAGTCTCAAACTAATTTTTTGCAAGCCTTTCCAAGAGCTTGAAGCCTGACTTGTGTGTTTGATCATGTTCTTGGTGAGCGAAACCACCGATTTTTCTTTTCTCATTTTACTTAGCACACTGGACTGACTGTATACAGCTGAATTCTGTACAGAATGTATGAATAAGCATGAAAGTGATCAAGATGAACTCTATAGCCAGAGGAGTCGTGGTGACTTCTATGTCCATGTTTAATCTTTTGTTGTTTTTGTCTAATCACTTTCCTGAATAACCATTTACGGAAAAGAGAAAAAGAAAATGTTTATAAGAAATTTAGTCAGTTTCAGGAGAAATAAAATCAGGTAAAAGAACAAAATTTGACTTTAAACATTAACATAAAGAAAATGTTAATTTTGGCTTGAATTAACTGAGATCACGGGTTAAAAGTAATTAGCCCGTGGCTTGACCATTACTTAAAAAATGATGTTATTTTTGACATTTTAAAAAAAAATCATAAGGTGGGCTGAATTGATCCGACCTATTTGTGACTTAACTTTGGCTTTACTCTAAAATTCCTAACCATTATGCTCTATTCTCATTACACGAACTAAATAACTACTTAGAAAAATAGAATTATTTGGAGGGAGAAAGTTAAAATACTATTCTTGAAAACTATAAGATAATTATCAACCATTCGTCATTATGTTGTATTAATACGAATTAAATGCCACAAGTTAAATGGCATTCTTTAGGGTTTCTATAAATTTTTTTAATTTGTTAATTAAGTTATTTAGTATGTAATGTAATTTTTATATTTTGAGATAAGAATGAGATTTTTAACGAGTATAACATTAAAATGGTTAGAATAATTGATTAACTAAATAAACTTATTTTAGACATTTAATTTGTCCCATGTTTCTTGTATTTTTAATTTTATTTAAAAGTTAAAACTTATATGTAATTAATAATAATTTTATGTTATTGTTAATTTAATTTGGTTCTATTTAGACTTAACTAATATAGTCTTGATTTTATATTCTAGCCTTTTTCATTATTTTTCAATTAATTTTTGTTTAACTAACTCTAATTTTATTGTAACTTAATTTGATTTTAAGGTATTAATTTTGTGTTTACAAAATTGGATTAAATTAAAAAATCAAAGTTGGACAGAGTGGAGCTACAAATAGTAACGAGTCAGTTTAGATCAGACAGAGGTTGGTTTAGTTAGAGGTCCATTATCGATTATCCAACTTTGGTTTAGATCAGGCAGAGGTTGTTTTAGTTAGAGGTCCATTATTAGTTATCCAACTTTGGTCCAAAGTTCAGTTGAGATCGAATCCTAATGTTCAAACTTCATCAAAATCATTGTGGTAAGACCTTTCAAATTCTCGAACTGAGTTTCAAGTTGACCTCAAATTTGAATCATACTAAAAAACCCGTCAACTTGAATATGGTTTTATTAAATTAAGGTTGTACTAGTTCGAGATTGCCAGTCCTAAGTGCGGAGTGGAAGATCTCTGCTCGAATATGAAAAGGGCTTTTAGGGGCAACGACTCAGTGTCTTAATTTTCTAAGTCTTGATGTATTATTATTATTATTAATCTTTTACTTATTATTAATTTAATTAATATTAAATTTATTTTATTTATCAATATTGTCAATAATTATTAATAATAAGTAGTAATATTATTAGCTTGATTAATCTTATGAAATTGATAAATATTATTAGTTTAACATTAATGATCTACTTACTAATAATTTTATTATTATTAAATTTATTATCTGTATCATTTATTATTATTATTATTAGAATCAATGTTCTACTTAGTATTAATGTTATTACTATTACATTTTATTATTTGTACCAATTATAATTATTATAATTATTAGAATAATAATAATAATAATAATAATAATAAGAATAAGAATACATATTATTATTATTAAATTTATTATTCATATTCAATTTATTATTAATATGTTTATTTTAATAATTATAATAATGATTCTTTGATGATTTATTATTATTGTTCTTA
>JANZXP010000004.1:25332170-25345585 GCA_027576715.1 Erythroxylum flavicans | reverse complement strand
AAAAATTGTCATATTTTGGTTTAACTATGATTAATTAATTTTTGGACAGTTGATGCTACATTATTTGTAATTTTTTATTGTAGGGTACTCAGAAGATTAAAGAAGTAGTAGTCCAAAGCATTAAACAAGAGCTGGAAGAGAGAAGCCCAAAAAAAACGACAACAACATATGAAGAGAACGCCAGCTGAGAAGAGAAGCCAAAAATGCAGTGCACGATCAAGGCAAGGAAGCTTAAAACGACAGAAACACAGGAGGAAAACGCGCCAGCAGTTGAAATGAAGAATGCAGACGTGGACCAAAGATTAATTCACTAAAAGGGAGACGCAAGTGAAGAAAATGCAAACAAGAGGGGCAGACCAAGACGTTGTCGTTGGAGACAGCAAAATGGCTCAACTGCTGGAGAATAAGCAAATGACGCATAGCAGGAGGAGAAGAGAGAAGCAAAACACAACAAGTGAATAGCTAGAAAAGGAGCAAAATGACAACAGTGAAAAGAAGAAAAACACGCAAACAGCAGTAGAGGGATATTAAAGAAGACACCAAAACGACAACGTGGAGAAGGAAAGGAGAGATGTGTGCGTGGCTTTGGTGCTTGAAGAAGAGAACAAAGAACCAAATAAGGAAACGACGTAGCAACTAGAGAACAAGCAAAACGTAATCGTTGAGGAGAGCCAGCAAAAACAATGACAACGCAGAAGTGAAGCCAAAACATGCAAGTTGTTGGATCCCGTTTTTAGGATTCTTATATTTTTTATTTTATTTTATTTATTTTAATAATTTATCAAGCATGAAAATAAATTAGAATTTATGAATTAGAAATTTTTGGAGTTTAATATGGTATATTATAAATTTTGTAAGGTGGTATGAATTAAAAGAAGGAGTTAGTAGGAATTTCATGGATAAGGAAGGACAAAATTGGAAAATCAAAAAGTTGTCTTAAGATAATAAGACAAAAGAAGAGAAGGAGTCGTGAGAGTGAAGGAAAAGAAAAGAAAAGAAGGGAGAGTCGTGGAATAACCTAGAAGGAGAGAAGGAGAAAGAAAGGGAAGAAGAAAGAAAGAAAGAAAAAGAGAAAGAAGAAGAAGGAAAAGCTTAGGTGAGTTCCTTGTCTAGTTTTTCTTGTTTTGATATATTAATGAAGTAGAAAAAGAAGGTTTTATGTGAAGAAAATGATGAAGGAAGTGGAGAAACTAGTTTTTTTTATATGATGAAGATGAATATGATGAAGATGAAGAAAGAAAGAAGAAGAATAAGAGGTTGATGTTAGATCTTAGTTTTTCTAGTTAGATAAAATAAAGAAGAAATTAAGTGTAAGCTTATTCATGGAAAGCTAGGTTTAAGGAAAACTTTATGTGTGTGTTGATTAAATGAAATATGTTTGTTCTTAGGGAAACGTCAAGAGCAAAGAGAAGACCAAGCTTGATTTTCGAAATATCAAGTTAAAAGGGTGGGTAATATGTTTATAGTTTTGTGATGATGAGCTAATATTTATGTGTATGTATGATAAATATGCTTTTTTTATTCTCTGTGAATATATATCAAGTTGCTTTGTAAGAATTTTGTTACTTTGTGTGGATGAAAAATAGAAAATTTAAGAAGCATGAAAGCATAAATATATGGTGATATGAACGAGCATTGAAAAACCTATTATGTGGGCAAGAGAGAAATCCGTTTCGTTTGTCTCGTGCAAGATGACCTATAGCCCTCTCCCGGCTACCCGCTTGTGGCCAAGAGATCCTGAGAAATCGGACTCGTTTCGTTTCATGGTGTAAACTTAAGTTTTGTCGTTTCGTTCCACGGAACTCTCGAGCCATTGTGCTGTGGATTACATTTTTGATGTGTTAAATTATGATGTAATTTGAGTGTTATGCTTGATGATAACTTTCAGCCAATATGTTCTTTGTGATGATGTGTTGTATTATGAATATTCATATACGTTGTGTGGTTCATTATCACCGGCTATAAATATAGAGCTTTTCGGCTCATCCTAAAATTTTCTACTCCTCAGGTAAAGAATCAGCAGATCATAAGTGAGCCTTGCAAAGTTTTTGGCAACCTCCAAGAATTTCATATTTTTGTAATTAAGTTAGTGTGAATCATTTCTAGAAGCATATCAGCATAAACATTTTGTATGTATTTTGTAACCATGATACTGGTATGACATTTTTGATATGAAGTATGAAGGTGTGTATCAACTTTGTTGTTACAAATGAACAGTGAAAATTGACAGTGAAAGTTAACAGTAAATGCAGAATTTTTCTGATATATGTATGTATAAATATATTCTGTAGATTTCTTTTCCTTCTGTGTTGAGTTGGTTCTGTGTTGAATGCTAGGAGAACTTGGATGGACATGTTTGAGGTAAATTGCGTATCAAAGGAGTTTTGGTATGAATGAAATTGAATGTTGGTTCGGGTCTTTGAAGTTTGCAGTGGGGATGTTTGTGATTAGATGAATGAAAAACAGAGAATGGGATAAAATAGTAATCTGAAACTTTAAGGATTAAACTGCATTGATATAGGTAGAATTAGGTTAAGTGGTCTTCATAAAAGTTGTAGATTATTCGTTTAGCTTTCTAATGGTATAAAGATTGAAATCTTTGGACTTTAGGTGTAAAAGTTATGGCCTTTATAAGATAACAGAAATTGTATAGGAGTACCAATTTTTAGCAGAAATGGAAAATTTTCACTAAAACTGTTAATCTGTATCGATACAGGCCAAATTAGACAAAGTTGTCTTCATGGAAGTTGTAGATCTTTTTCCTATCTTTCCAACAATATATAGTTTGTAATTTTTGGACTTTTGGATTGAAAGTTATGATGTTTAGAAGTAAGGTTGTATAATTAGGCAATCGCGATCGTGATACAGTACAATCGCGATAGACCCAAAATTTCGGAAAGACGCGAACGCGATGAGACTCGACCGTCCCGAAATTTTTCAGGGAATCGCTATCGCAATGAAGCGCGATTGCGATGGTCCCCATTTTTTTCAATGTCGCGATCATAATATAGTACGATAGCGACACCTATGTTTTTCAGACTCTCTCTCACGGGGGTGAGAGAGAAGTCACACCCGTGACTTTTGTCACAGGCGTGACTATGAGAGTTACACCCATGACTTTTGGCTTTTTGAATTGAGTTGTTTTATTACTAAATCAAATTGCTATTAATTCCTTTTACACCCAAATCAATTATTCTTTGATCAATTTTGCTATGGAAAATTTTTCGTTAAATTGTTGGGTATTATTTTTACTTCTCCTATGAATTTTATTTAATTACTATCTATTAATTGTGTATCTTATTAATAATTAATTGTTTATATTAAATATTTTTTTGAATAATTTAATTTTATGTCTGAAATTATCCTATGATATTTTAATTACTATTAGTTTATATCAGATAAGTCCCACCATAAATCTTCCTTGTCTAAACTTTAATTAAAATTCAAATGTTATATTTTATTTTCTTGCATTGTTCTCAAACATGTTTTTATTATTTCAAATAAATGACAATGGTGACACTTAGTTGCCATAAAAAAAAATCCGCATGAAGACCCGAGACCAACACTCTTGCTTTCCACTTGAGAAACCGGATTCCTATCAATAGTAAGCTTTCTTCCTTACTATTCAATGGACAATGGTGGGGTGATTTTTGGGGCTTTGATTCCTTGGCTCTCCATCTCCCTCATTTGGATAATGGACGGACGAATGATTCTATCATTTGGATGCCTGATTCTAGTGGTAAGTTCTCCGATAAATCTTGCCATCAAATTTTTACAACAGGATTGCTTGAAGTCCCTTGGTCTTCTCTTCTTTGGCATCATGCCATTATACCCAAAGCCTCATTTATTTCGTGGCTTGCGCTAAAGAACAGACTCAAAACAAAGAGTTAATGGCTTGGGGTTGTGGATTCAACTTGTGAGTTATGTAAATATGCTACGGAAGATAGGTATCATCTCCTTTTTTTGTTGTAGCTACTCAAAGGCTGTTTGGAGCAGGATTCTACACGTGGTTACAAGTAATGTATGTCTTTATACTCGTTGGAGTGGGCTATCCGATGCTCTAAAAAGAGTATGCCAAATGCGGTACGTTATCAGGCTATTTTTACCACTACTATATATTCCCTTTGGAAGGAGCGTAACTCCTGGTGATGTCCTAACCTTGAAGTAGGAAAATACCAGCTTGTCGATAACATTATTAACTGGATCAGAGCCGTCTTAATAGCCAAAAGTTTACAACACCATCTATCCCCTGACATTAGACATAGTTGGCATTTGTAGATTGATTTCCTACTTTTTCCTTTGTATCTTCTCTGTGTTTTTTGTTGTCAAGTGCTCTCTTGAACTCATTGTAATAATGTAGTCTCTATATACAGTATTCCTTTCATTTTTCCGAAAAAATAAAAATCAAATGAAAAATTTAGTATCATAATCATTCCACATTCCTACTCCAAAACTTTAGGAATACGACTCATCTTCCTTTGAGTTCTGTGAATCCAGTTATTTGGGCACTGTCTTGACAATGGTCAATGTCTTTGTCTTGACAATGGCCAATGTCTTTGAAAGATGGAGGCAATGGTGGCCAAATAAAAGCTGGTCTTTCGCTGGGCACTTCAGGTGCTGGTGCTTCTCCTGTAAGAAACTGCAAAACATATTTCATGGAGGGCCTTTGGTTTGGATTCGGATGACAACATGATAATCCCAACACAAGCACACACTTCATATCTTCATGATCGAAGTCCCCATTCAATCTAGGATCTGCAGCATTGATAATGGTATCGTTCCTGTGAAGTTCCCACAACCAATGCACAATGTTGCTGGTATAGTCGTTCTGCTCTGCTTGGCCTCCAGGTTTCCTTCCACAAGCAACTTCTAGGACGAGCACACCAAAGGCATAAACATCTGTTTCGACTGTTGCCCTTCCGGTGAGAATGCTCTCCGGAGCCATGTAGCCAGGTGTTCCTGCGAGCTCTCTTGTCGAATGGTGAGTTTGTTCACTTGTTTTGATGGTTCGAGCCAGACCGAAATCCCCCAGCTTCGCACTGAAATCTGTATCCAACATTATGTTGCTAGCTTTGATGTCCCGGTGAAGCACTCTCTTCTGACAACCGTTGTGCAGGTATTCTAATGCCTGGGCCACTCCCGTTATCACGCTAACTCTTCTTTCCCAGCTCATGGTCAAAACAGGCTCGTTTCCTTTTCCGTCACTGAATATGTACTTATCAAGGCTTCCATTAGACATGTACTCGTAAACAAGAAGGAATTCCTTACTTTCATAGCACCACCCAATTAACCTCACCAGATTTCTATGGTGAAGGTTGCCAATTGTAGCAACTTCTGCTATGAATTCTTGCTTTCCCTGTGTTGATTTCTTGGATATCCTTTTCACAGCCACCTCCTTTTGTCCCAAGACTCCTTTGTAGACTGTTCCAAATCCTCCTTTTCCCAGCTTGTTCTTGGGGTAAAAGTTTCCTGTCGCTTTTCTAAGTTCTCTGAGTCTGAACTTCTGTGGTGCTGTTGACGACCCCATGATTGCTTCTTCTATGCTTGGATACGAATCCTCTATTTTGGCCTTGTCATATCTCCTTTTCCAGTACCAGAAAAGAGCAGAACAAATCGACACCACCACTACTACAGGAACCACGATACAGATCCACAAGATGTTGCTGTTATCGTCTATCTTGGAGCCCTTGAACTCCCATGACCTTATACAATTGAGTTCAGTGAAATTGCTTGTTGAAGCAGAAAATCCCACGTAAACCTTCTGCGGAAGATAGACAGAAAGATCGATAGGCTCATTGATAATAGGTTCAGTACTGTTCTTCCCCACAAACACTCTCAAATTCCTGCCATCATATTCAACAACAACGGGGATATCCTGGTCTGAATCGATGCTGACTCCACGGCCGGTCAAAGACACCTGCGTGGTTGAGTAGATGCTATTGATATCAAGGCCAACATGGTTGTCGTCAATATCCTGTTCAAAGCTTTTCCTGGTGTCAAATTCAATCGCCACAATCCTGGCTTGAGAAGAACCATTTGACTGTGAATTTACAATCCCCAGCCATTGACCATGGCTATTTTCTGGAAGAGACTCATTTGCCGTCAACACAAATGCCAAGCCTTCTCCACCTGGGTTGGTCTCGTTCTTGATCCTGAGTACAAATGAGGTGTTGAAAGAAGCTTTCTTGCCTTCGTTGTTCCACAACCTGAATGGCGTTTTGAACAAGGAACGTCCTGAGAAATTTTGTATAGATTGTCCGTTAACATCGGGTGTAACTTGGATGGCCTTTAGAGCAATGTAAGAGTTGTGTTGGATCAAATCAGCTTGGTCGTGTACTTCAAACTTCGGAAATCCAAACTCCAAGCACACAACTGGGACAAAACAGCCACTTAAGAGTACAGTTAATGACAGAAAGTTAATGAGTGGAAGAACAAGCATCTTGCCACACTCGGTTGGTAGCTGGAAAATTGCTGGTGATGGTATGTTCAGGAAAAGAGAATAAAAGTGATGGGCATAGGATCACAGGAGGCTCTTATCAGCAGAAATTTAAAACTGTGTTGGGTCAACTTCATGTTTTGTACACAGGCCATGAAGTTTCCTTGAATTTTCTATATTTTTTATGACTTTCTTTTTCTTTTTACGTAGCCAACAACCCTCATGTACATGTTTTGAGGAGCTTGTGCATGTGACACCGTTGACTGTAGTATAGTACCTACCTAAAACTTCTTAACGAACTTTTCATTTTCTGAGAAATGATCAATTGTTCAATACAAGCAAAAATGAGTAGAACAATCACAAGCAAAAAAGGAGATCAATAGATCCCTATAGCTTTAAGGTATATCTGATCATATTTTTAAGTTGTATTAAATTTCAGCATTTGACCATGATCAATACGCGCTTGTAGCAATGACTTCTTCGGAAGTGACCATCCCAATTTGCCAGACAGCAGCAGAGAATAATCAAAGTCTTTTCCGACAATAAACGCAGTTTCTGAAACTTTTTAATGATATTTCCTAACATTTCTAAAATGACATGACCTCAAGTAATTGAAAATTTTTCCCAAATTAAAATCGTTAGGTATAGGAGATTATTTGCAAGAACAGTTCTACGAATTGCTTATCATATACTATGCCCACCATGCTAATCCAATTAACATTTCGAGTTCATGTTTATTGATTGTTAATGGCAAGAAGAGCCTGAACTACACTAAATTCCTAGACAGCGAGGGAAAACGGGTAACTACAGTTTCACCACGTGAAGATTGTAGTTGGTCATATTAGACTTTCTTCTTCTAGAAAGCATCACCAAGTACATTTCATTGTAGGAAATGTAACGGTTAACACGGTGCAGTGTTTGACTAACACGCTAATTTTGGGGGGAATGCACGTTTGTCGACGCCCAAATAAAGACCATCTTCATTTCATGCATTAAACCCTCCTTAGTGACTGTTACTTATGTATCCTAATCAAGGGATTAATAATTATGAAAAAGGTCCATTAGAAAACTATTTCTGAAATGATTCTCACCAGAAAAAATGGTCGAGAAGCGCCGGTCGGAATTTATTTACAGCAAAAGTAAAAGAATGCTACCAATTTGCTACACTAAATTAAATAAGAAAAGCTTCGACTTGGTCTTTTTCTACTTTGAACATATCTACGCGATCGGATTCTTTTCTGAGTTTGATTGTTATTTTTAATGCTACCAATTTGCTACACTAAATTAAATAAGAAAAGCTTCGACTTGGTCTTTTTCTACTTTGAACAGATCTACGCGATCGGATTCTTTTCTGAGTTTGATTGTTATTTTTGAGAATATAAGGTAGGTTACGGGCATGTTGAGTTGGGTAAACAAAGTTTTATATATGTACTACGCTCGCATGCAACCCCTAATCCTTATTCGTCATAGATGTTAGCTGTAGCGTGAAATAAATTGGCATTCAGTTAAAACGTTTGGAAAACCAACAAGCATCCGTTCTCTAGAATGCGTTGAAAGAGTATCCGAGTATTTGTTCCAAGAATTCAGGCTTATATCCAATTTTTAGTTATGATATTTTCAACAAAAATTTAGTAACTAGTAAAAATCAACATACCAAATTAAATATAATTTTATGTCAATTTGCTTTACATTCCTTTTATTTTGTTCCCTATTTGTCATTTCTCTCTCTCTTTATTTTTTTAATTTTTATTCCTAACTTACACAGGTCACTTGGGTGAGTTCTCAACTCAAGAGGTTCCAAGTGTATCACATTCCTGACGACTTTATTTTTTATATAAATTTCTGAAGTATGAACTTGTACGCGCGAGACGTGGAAATATCACAATTAAAAAACAGCACCTGAAGAACTTGCCAATTTTAAGCGGCCAACAGGGAAGATTCTTCCACCGCATGCTGTTGTCAAAATGAGCTGTAGTTGGAGTTCTTAATTTAAGTTACGAAAACTATATTAGAAATTAGTGATTCTAAAAGGAATTATTTAATTTAAAATTTATCTCATAAAATGCAAGATTATGAATTGATAATTTATTTACTCATAATTTTAATTTACTTATATGGCGCATTTAACATCATAATTTCATATATAAATAATAACTTGGAGTTAAATTGATTGAAGTCTCACTCTTTTTATGAGAATAATAATGAAAAATTTGTATATAATTATTTTTCAGAATTTTCATATCATTGTGACATTTTATTATGTCATTGTTTGCAGTATGAATTGACAAGTTTTAAACTCGGTTTTAACGCCTGCATTCTCTAAAGAACGACAAAAGGAACAGGAATTCGGCTCAGGGAAGTCCTCGTTCCGCGTTCAGAGCACAAATACTTTGAACACAAAATTGACTTGTTTCGGAGAAGAATCGTTCAGCTTTATACATATGCAAAGGATTCTCCACAGGTCATATATTTCTTGCCAATTAATGAAGCAGAAATTTATAATATAATCAAAAACTTCGAAAAGTCCTGATAGTTAGCAAGTACGGAACAATCTCAAACTGATCCTTCCATCAACGGCCATAAGATGTTTAAGGTAGCTCTTACAAGCAGTTAGAAGTCTGAGTTTCTGTCACTTGGCCTGGGGGAGATTTGGTAACTCGTTTGATTTCTTACCACCTTAAATATGCGAATGGAATTGAAACCCAATTCAAAGGATTTATTATTCCTCAAACTGAAGTATACGTACTTTCCATATGTGATTATCAGATTGATTACATGATATTGTAAAGAAATCAATGGCATAACGTGCTCTTTCCAAAAATATAAATTTTAGCCGTGGAGCGAAATAGTCAATAAATATAGAAAAACTATTATTTGTTATTAATTTAGGAGGGAAGAATCTCTCTTTTCACCTTTTTTTTTAATTACATTAGGTATTTCAGCTTAGTCGGACTAATCCTAAGCTTCTAAGACCCTACCTTAAGAACCCTAGAAGATGTAAATCTGAAATCCTAAGATCTCTCAGGTTCCTACGTAGACTGTACACTTCTGCGCACAAAGAGTCGTCACATACTTGATTGGTCAACTGCTGATTAATTGCTGGCCTTCTACTCAGCATCAGATTCCGAGCAGCCCTCAAGTTCCTTAGTAGCTTCAACTCTCACACTACCGCTGGAAGCGAGGTATCTGTAATTGATCCGATTAAAGAGCTGCGTCTAAGAGGCTAGAAGATCATCAATAGGACAAATGTTCCATTTCACCTCCTTTAGCATGACTCGAACTCAAGACCTTCTATAAAGGAGAGCCTTAAGTGAGGAGCTGAAGTCATTAAGCCACTCCTCGTTGTCTCTTTTCATCCTTTTTGATATGTCATAAAAGGGATTATATGAGATTGATTCGATCAAGTTAAAAGGTTCCATTTGCTACCCAATTCTTCGTTAATTCCTTTATGTAACTCCCTGATATAGATAATTTCTCTTATCCAGTGTACGGTCAATCTTATCCAGTCATCTAAGTTTCCGCTTTCCTCTTTAAATAGCTTCTAATTCCTATAAGTCCATTCGAGTATTTTCGTAGTTTTTTCCTTTTTGCATTCTAAATTACCAAGGCAGAAAATGGGAAGTCGTGTACTCAAAAGGAATCCAACTACTTGACTGATTTTGAAACTAATAAAATGGACAGCCATCCAGGATGGTTCCCACAAATTTTTTTGGAGAAATGACATCTAATCTGGTTTCGTGCCATTTCCGCTATGATTAGTCTACACCAAGATATCTCATAAATCAGGATAATTGACAATTCAATTGTTTTGATCTAAAACAAACTCTTAAGGAGCAGTTGGTTCGCATGGGAAAATAGTAATAGGAATAAGAATAAATATAGTGAAGAATGAGAATGGATATTATCGTTATAATTATGATGGTTGGTTAAGAGGAAGGAATGATTACTATTACCATTGATAGTGGTTGGTTTATAAAAAATATTGAAAATTAAAATTTCATTATATTTTAATTAATTAATTAACTAATTATAATTTAATTAATTATATTGTAATTAATTGATTACAATATGTTGGTTAATTAAAATATTGTAATTAAATTTAATTAATTATATTGTAGCTAATTAATTATATTTTAATTAATTAATTATAATATTTTAAGTAATGAATGAATTATATTTTAATTAATTATATTGTAGTTAATTAATTATTAATAAAATTTTAATTAATTATATTGTAATTAATTAATAATTAATAATATTTAATTAATTATATTTTAATTAATTAATTATATTTTAATAAATAAATAATATTTTAATTAATTACAATATTTTAATTAATGAATGAATTATATTTTAATTAATTATATTGTAATTAATTAATTAATTAAAATAATTTAATTAATTAATAATTATATTTTAATTAGTTATATTTTAATTAATTATAACAAGCATACCTTCTCATAACAATGATACTCATTCCTCTAGATTAGGAGAGGAATGGGGCATTACCAAATAATGGATAATCAAAGTAATAACTGTATAATCATAATCCCTTACTAAATTTAATCTTTCATTTTATACTCATTCTTTTTTTTTATACCCATTAAATAAGCACACCCTAGGACTTTTCCGCTTGGAAAGTTGATAGAACCGATAGCTTTGCAATAAGCTAAAGAAAAATCTAGTTTACCAAAACGATATGCGATTTAATGCATTTTTTCCGTACGTAAAATGAGTCAAAGATTTTAAAATTGCAAGTTGATCAAACTTTCTTTTTTCAAAAGTTTTAAATACAGCTTTGATTTTGATCAATAGCAATCCAAACAAACAGCGAAATAAGAGACTTATCTTACTATTTACACTTTTTTTTTGCATCTTTTATTATGTATCTTATGGTAAATATTTTTTAATTAGGAACTGATTATTAATGAGGTAAGAGTTATTAAGTAAATTAGATCTAATCAAATATTATAATATAATATCGAATATCTATTTTAAACATAAACAGATTATTTTTTGTATCTTAAATTTAAACTGAACAGTAATTCTATATCCGCACATAAATGTTCTATTTCTTAAGAACCTCATTCACAAAAGTCAAAACAATTCACACTTGAAGAATTTATTAATGAGCTGATAAATGAAGGGTCGTTAGACTTTAAATTCAAGAATAAATAAAAGAAAATTGAAACCCTTAACTTTAGACCTTCAAAAAGAGCAGGATAGCCACTACATAATCAGGAATAAGACAACCAACATGGGTTGCGTATAAATGGTAATTAATTAATTAATAAGCCTTTTTCCTTAGTTTAACAAATCCTAAAGAGAAATGTTCATTCCCATGTGCTTAATTATGGATAACTGAGAAAAATGGATGTACATGTACTGGTCCTAATTGAACTTTATTTTCTTAGTAAAAGTAAACATTAGTGGATAGTCAATTGTATTTATGGTTGTTAGATTTAGTTTGGATGATAATGCTTTTGTCCCTCCTAAAGTCACCTGAATTCTTACATGATATGCACGTGTCTATTTTCACGTTGACTCCGTCGTGGCTCTCGTGATCCGTATCCAGTGCGGAAACGGTTGACCTTTTACTTCTCTAGATTTTTGAACTTAGAATAATCAAAGATTAAATTAAAGCCAACAAATGTTATATATTCAAAATTTACTAAAATTAATTTAAAACTAGTGAATACCGCATTAAAATTGGTATTTAATTATTTTTTTATTAATTTAAGGGTATCCATTTCATACTAATTCCAGGCTAGAAGGAACTGGACTTCCATAACATCCCAATTTTATTCTGCTTTCATCCTGTATTGTCGACTAATAATGACCTAGCTAATGTAAAAACAATATTCTTACACCTCACTTTTCTAGTCCTCTGATTTACATAGGGTATGCTTAAAAAAAGAAAAGAAAAGCAGTGCATGTGATATACAACTACTCTCCTTTGGCCAGGTGAATGGATCAAAAGTAAGTCTCCGGTACTTATTTTATACCTTATTACTAGAAAAGTAAGATTAAATCACATTTAAAAGTAATATTCTTCCCCGTAATTTATTAATAGCCAGATGAGTAAGGGCACTAACAATTGTTTAAATCTGGCATTGGCTAGGTCAAATATCTGGAACATTTTGCGTTACCGAAAGTTAAAAGAAGCCAGGAAATCTGTTAGTTGTAGAGGAACAACTGTTAAGATTGAAGTTTTCTTTTTTAAATTGTAGCTCAAGGACAGAAAAGTCTCTATCAATGTTTTGATTTTTTATTTTCTATGCCCTTAACTTATGTCGCAGGCATAAGACATAATCTTTGGGACCGTCTGATGGCTAAGGACTGTCTATAGTTGGAGTGTGAGGCTCCGATGCCCGATGCTCAATTGTCTCCAACATCAGCAATGGTGACGACGAAGACACAAGAAGAACGATCAGATTGTAACGAGTTTTAGGATCACTGGGCACAGGCCCTCCTCAGTTTGCTAATTAAAATGGACCTCTGTACACTAGTCTGGGCCTTATAACAACTCATCAGGATTCGTGAACCTGTGAGGAGTCCCTTGCATGGTCAGCCTTAGCACTAATGACTAAACACGTACTCCAACGCTACGTTTGGTTACTGTCTCCTAAGTGCAGAGAAGAAACGAGACAAAAATTTAGAGACGGAACAGAACAAAAATTGGAGACAGTAAGGTGTTTGGTTGTGATGGACAAAATAAAAAAGACTGTCTCCGTCTAGAGGACAAATTTGTGTTTAGTTGCAGTGGACAGAACATAAAAATAGTGTCAATGACAAAAATACCCCTACATTATAATATGCTTTGAAATATGTAATTCATTGATTAATTTATAACTGTATCAACATTTATTTTAAGCGTATTTGTAATTTTTTGATTACGATGGGATAATTACAATATAATTAATTAAATTATTATTATTACTTAATTAATTACATTATATTTAATTAAAATATTATTATT
>JANZXP010000004.1:25312654-25325817 GCA_027576715.1 Erythroxylum flavicans | reverse complement strand
TTATTGTGCAATTGTGCAAATTCTTGCTTATGTGTGTGTATGGATTTGCTTGCATTGGAATTCTTGAAATTGAAATCATTGTGAATGTTTGAAAATGCATGATGAATTATGATTATGTTATGCCTTGAAAAGGTTATGGTGTTTGTATAAAAAGGAAAGAAGAAAAGTAAAAGAAGCATGAAATGAGGAATTTGTGTTTGATTGAATTGAGTATGAAATTTGGTTGTGATTCGACAAGAGAGGAACCCTTTTTGTTAGTCACGTGCACGTTGACCTATAGCCTTCTCCTGGTTGCCTGCTTGAGGCCACGAGATCCTGAGAAATCGGACTCGTTTTATTCACGGAATAAACTTCGGTTTCTCTGTTTCATCCCACAGAACTCTCGAGCCATTTGTTTGTGCATTGCATTTTTTTGAATTGTCAAATATGATGCATTTGAGTATGGTGTTAAATGGATAAAGTTTATGTTATGTGTTATGAATTTTGAACTAATTTGATTAATGCTTGAATTGCTAGAAGGATTAAGAAATTTTGAATTGGTAGCTATACCTATACATATGCTTGAATTATGGTCAAGTGTCGATAGTTATAAATATATTATCCACTGAGCTGTATAACTCAACCCATTTTTCCACTTCTCAGGTGCAAAACAAGACGGTTAGCAAATCCTTGGAACGCATCGGAAACTACAAGATAGTTTGAGACTTTTTTACTAAGTTAGTGAACATTTTTGGATAGCTTTATAGGCATATCAAACATGAGCATCTTTGGTATTTTATTTTAAGTTTGTGATGTGTATATTGATATGTAACTAAAGCTTGATTAAATATTTACTTATTTAGCAATGAGAATGAGAACTTGAGGATTTGCTGTTGTGTATGATGATGGTTGTGAAAGAGGAATGAGCATGTGATTGTAAATTGTTGTTTGGTTTGGAATAACATGTTAGAGATTGGAAGGGTTGTGTGGGATTAATTATTTGAGGGGAGATTTAAGAATTTAACAAAAGTACTTAGTAGTTGAATTGATATGAAGTGTATGTGTATTTTTTTTTTTTACGTTGAAGTGTTGAGTTAGAGTTGCAGGATTGAAGGTTTCGCCGCGGCAAACTTTTCATGAAAGGTATTTTCATCTCTATCTCGTGACTTTGCTGCGGCAAAACATTTAGTTTGCGCGGTGAACTTCTCTAGAGAGGTCTTAGGAAATATTTCCTAATTTTGCCGCAGCGAAACATTATAGGTTTGCCGTGACGAACTTTTCCCAAGAGTTCCTAGGAAATACTTCCTATAATGTTTTGCATAGTTTTGCCGCGGCGAAACTTTCGTGAAAGGTCCTGAGAAATATTTCCTGATTTCACCGTGGCGAAACATTTTGTTTGCCGCGGCAAACCCATGTTTTGACCCTCCAAATAGCAAAATCTCTTTTTGGAGTCTTCACGAAAGTAGTAGATCTAGAAGTCCTCTTCAAAAATTATCCTAAGCCGACCTTAATATGATCTCTCTAGTGAAAGTTATGTCAATTGTCCAACAAGAAAAATAGCAAAGGGGGAGGGGGTCGGGTTAAGATGATAAATAAAACGACGTCGTTTGAATTAAAATCAAACGAAGTCATTTTATTTATGAACAACTCGTTATTTACCAATGGATTATTTACCAATGGAACATATTTTCCATTGGTATTTAATTTCACCAATTATCCCGCCAAGTGTTGCCGCCTTATTTTGCGACGGATTAAGTATTTTGTCGGTAATTTGTAGCTTCTTGTAGTGTTTTAATGACGGATAGTCAGGACCGTCGGAAAAATAGTGACAGAATATATACTATCGGTAAACAACCGATGTTGACTATTAAACAAAGCATATTTCACTGACGGAACTATTTTCGTCAGCACATTTCCGATGCTATTTAATTGCGGGAAATATTCTTGCAATTTTTACTGACAGTCATAGTTTTGTCGTCGCTATATTTTGTCGGAAAATTTGTGCGGATGTTTTCCCTTTACCTTTATCGACGACAATTGTGTATGTCACAAAATGAAAATTTTCATGACAGTTTTACCGATAGATAGTGTTTTTCCATCGATAATTAGCTACGAAATTATTTCGTTGGTAAATTTTCGTCGCTAATGTATGATTTTCTTATAGTGGTGGAGTCTAGATAAAGCCAACATATCAAATTGAGTAAAGTTATTTTATTGTGTATACTTTTGAAAGTGATAATTCGGATATTTATATTTGTAGATATAATTTTTGTGAACGATGAGTATCATTTTTTCAGACTAATGAAGATTTTGGTAATTAATAATGTAATTATGAAAAATTTTGAACAAATTATGGTTTAAGAATTTTGAAAGTCTCACAATATCTATGTGTATATTCAACGTAAGAGTTATAGTTTTAACATTAGGGTGAAAGAGAATGGCATTGGCAGGGCATTGGTGTGGTATCCTGAGAGTTGATCACCAGTAAAGATACCAAAACCATCTCTTCTTTCATAATTTATGAACCATAATAATTAATAAAAGTACGATCTCTATTAAAAAAGGTGCAACCTTTTAATAAAATTTGTCATTGAACATAAAAAAATTGAAAGAAACAGATTCTTTCCACTGGCAATAGTTTGGTAAATAATTTTAAAAAAATTTCACTTGTAGCTATACTATTATATTTTAAAATTTCAAGAAATTAATTACAAAATTACTAATAAAGATATTATCATCCAAAGGCTATCAAATTTACTTCTAGGTTAAAAGGACTTGGATAAGATTATTTATAAGAAAATCAAACTTAGTGGTCGGAGTAGCAGACCAGGAGTACAGAAAAGAAGAAGAGATTATTACGATATTTATAAATTTGTATTTCACTTTCCCAGCCCATCAGTCTCTCTCCAGTCCATCCTGGCAACCAACGCGTCCGTACCTTGTCCCCTTCTCTTCCTTGATTCCCCTGGGCCCCACCGTTAGGTGATTACCTGCTACCCCTTCACCCTGTTAAGCGCACGTGCTTCTCCCACGTGCCAGGCAAAATGCCTTCCCCACCTCACTCCTCACTATCTATTCCCTTCCTTTACTTGTGGTGCAACAAATAAAAGCTAGAGAGAGAGAGAGAGAGCACTCAAAGCTTCAATTTCTGCTCTCCTCTTTAGTCTTTGGTTTTGCATTCTCTCCATAGATCTCTTGTTCCTTCTCTTGCTGGGTGTTTCAAAGAGTTCCACCTTTTACAGGTAGAGATGAGGATCAGGAAACGACAAGTCCCCCTTCCTCTCTCTTCTCTTTCTCCTGTACCACTCTCATCATCAGATCCCCTCTCCAGCTTCACTTCTAATGTCCAACTCATGAACCCACCTCACGATTTCTCCTCACAACCTCATAAAGCTTCTTCTTTTGTTTCACATCAACTGAATCCACGGATCCGAGGTGAAACCAACAACGATGTAAAGCAGGTTCCTTGTCACCGTGCTGTTGCGGAAAACGATGTTAAAGATTTCCAGGTGAGAGTTCTTCTAGTGATTTTATGATTTTGTATGGGAGGGACTGTACTTTTACTTGTCAAAAGTCATTTGGAAGGCCAGTTTCTTTGGATTCACTGTTTATGGTCAATTTTTGCACCAAGAAGAGTTACACTACCAATACCGTAAAACATTACTGGGATCGTCTAGTTGATGTGATTTATGTTGTAGGTATTGGTGGAGTGGGATAATGAGAGAGGTGAAGCAGAAGATGAGAGGGGTAATGATATCAGGTAAGAATCAAGGCATAAAGTTAAAAACTTTGGCTCTTCTCTCTTCTCTTCTTTCATGAAAATTTATACTAAATGACTGTCAATACCCATAGTTTAATTTTACCGGCAACCCAAACAAAAATAATGCTAGCTGGCTTGTGGAAAGTGGAAACAATACTGTTATCAAAATCGTTGGCTTGGCTAACCATTTCAATGTTTCTGTGATCGAATCAGAGAGGTATAAATTATCTAGTTCTTTTATTTAACTTTTATGAATTTGTGGCGACTGCGGCTCAAGCTATCGTATGCTCTTGCGATACATATTTGCTCGCGACGATGGTCCCCATATATAATTGACACAGAAAGACCCTTATGCTCTCTACGTTTGCACTCGATCGTATTATTCTCTCAATTTGATTTGTTATTGTATGTGGTTGTGGATCGTCGGTTTTTCTCCTTTAGCAAAGGAAGTTCCTGGGGTGCAAACGTAGGAAATTCTGTTTCTCAACTCAATTCTTCTCGTCAAAGTAAGTAATCGCTACCTTCAAAGAATTTCAATCCAAAACCAACTGAACTGTTGGTTTTTACGTCTATTGGCGGATGGTTGTCTGATTGCAGTTTTGAGATGGTACGAAGTAGAGAAAGTGTTTCCGTTGAAGAAGAGAAGGGGAAGCTTTGAAAGGAGAGGCAATGAAGTGGAAAAGAATAAGAAAATGACTACAAAGATGAACAAGAAATGTGAGGAGCAATATGGCTGCGAAGAAGGACAACAAAGAGACGAAAAGGAAATCAGAGAAAGGATTTCTGGCTGCAGTAGTGGTAATGGGAAAAAGAGTAGTAGAGGAGGTGCACTCATGGAGGGCTCGCGGTGCAGTCGTGTTAATGGGAGAGGATGGAGGTGCTGTCAACAAACGCTTGTGGGGTATTCTCTCTGTGAGCATCATTTGGGCAAAGGAAGACTAAGAAGCATGAACAGTGTTCGAAACCGGTCCTTTGCTAGTACTGCACCAAAGAAGATGAAATCATCGCAGCCATTATCAAGTCCCTCATTGCCATCGGAGGAAAAGGAAATGAATCCCACAGTTTTAGACAGCAAAACTGCTAGTGAAGTTGAAGATGAAGATGATAAGAAGCCATTGATGACCTCCAAGACGAAGAAGTTGAAGCTTGGCACAGTTAAAGCTCGGTCGATAAGCAGCTTGTTGGGAACAGTCGATTAATGGGGTTGCAGTAGCTGAGAAGAGATCATAACCGAAAGATAAACCATTGAAAGCAGGAGTATGATTATCTAATGATATTGAAAGAAATTTACAGACGTAAAGGCTTGAGTTATGTTAGTATGTTATGTTACACCTACTGCAACTATTTTTAGGCTTCCCGTGTTCTTGGATTTTCTTGGTGTTAAACGAGATGTATGCTTGTCTGAACCTTCTGTTTACCATTTTCTTGGTAACATTTTGATATGGTTTTTTTGGTGTTTATATATGTTGTATTGTACGTATGTGCGGTGGCCAAAATATTATTAACGAAATTATGTGGTTTCATGGGATGAGATTCGTTATTCTACTCTTGTATCATTTGCGGAGCCACAAGTTGTAAACAATAGCTTGTAATTATATGGACATTGCATTTATCTTTTGGGAAAGGCAAATAGCACCTAAAATCTTGAACCAAAAATTTAAAATTTCAGGATGATTGCCACAATTATGAGGGCACAATTATAGAATTAACAATTTGAACTACAATGATATTGTTACGATTACGTTTACAATTGTGGGGTGCAATTTAAAACTCAGTCTTGCAATCTAATGCTCTTCTCATGAGTGACATGGGTTCTAATTGAGCTTTACAAACTGCGCCACGAGTTATTAGTATGAACTAACTATTAACTACTAAGTGTTGAAGTATCAGAGTCAATGAAATTTCGCTGATATTGTTGAAAGTGATCCGTAGTTTTTGTTTTACTAATTTAATGGAAACGATAATATCTACGGCAGGGATGGGTAAAAGTTTTCTTGGAGCAATGGTATGGTATAATAATCTGCACTGCAACTTTTGCTGATTAAGTATCACATTTTATGAAGTCTGCCTGCATGATTCCAAGGGTAGGTCTGTAACGTATTCATTTCCTCATTATTAAGTTCGTTAGATTTTGCGAAGATGATAATTTCATCAAATTATAGTTGTTTCCTCTCATTAATAACAAATTGTGTTTCAAGCTTTTACTTTAGGTACTAGATCATGCATGCAAGGCATTTCTTAATTTTACATTTGTAAACGTAAAGTACAAGTTATTTGAACTCGCCCATCAATGTGTAACCTCAAAATAGGATGGGGTAGCTTCTCCGGTGCACCAAAACGACACTTTCATCATTCTAGAGTTTTCGAAATATCCTTTAATCAAATTAAAGTGAATATAAAAGAACACCACTTGCTAGCAATATTATTGTAGGAGAATATAGTTGAAATTCAGGTTTGGTCGAACTAGGAATTATATAGAAGTTGACAAGAGATAATCAATTGGAAAATCTTACCCAGGTACGATCCATGATTAACGTGTGTAATGTGGATGCTATTTAAAATATTTTAAAGATCATTACAAAAAATAAATGGTCATGCATATAATGACAAAGAAACAATTAAGGAGAATAGGTAATATTTCTACACTTTTAAAGCTGCAATTATATAAAATATTAAAATAATAGATAGTATTAGTAAAGAAAAAGTAAGAAACTATAATTAACTTAAGACAGCTGTTTTTGACACTTCCTTTACGTAAAAAGTTTCACAACAAACCACGAGCTTTCCAAGTATGTTTCTTTGCCTTTTTCTTCGTGTCTTGGTCATCGAATCAATATGGTTCCATTCTATATTACGAACCCAGTTGTTATGACAGTTGTTGAGATACAACAATTTATTAGAGAAATAGTAATTATTTGTAGGGAAAGAATTGATGGATGACTCTGTCAAGGACATGCTTCACATTAGACAAAAAAGGAATCGAAAGATCTCGACGAAACGATAGACTGAATATTTAACTTTATAAATTTGAATCATTTGAAAAGGGAAGATGCTTATAATTAATTTTCTTAATTCACGAAGTTGACTCCATCATGGAGTGGCGTGAAAATTTAAAATCAGTAAATGCAAACTAGATTACTGTTAAATAAGAAATTTTAAGATGCAAACTCATTTTTGTGTCTTAGTTACAAGTAGAATTATTCTACCTCTTATGTGTGATAATATCATCTTCCCATAAAAATCTTTTTTTTGGGATGGAAAAGAGGGAGAAATCCTAAGAAACAAAGAATTACATCATGCACTTACAAGGAAAGAAAACACCACTTATATCTTGAACAATAATAGAATAACATCCTGGAGGAGGAGTGGTAAAACTGTGTAATCCCGGATCTAAAAGGAAGCTATGATTAGCTAGCCAGTCAGCGTAACGGTTGTCCTTGTGGTAAGTATGTTGGATACAAACCTGCCAATGATTCCGTAAAATAAATCTTATGGCACCAATGAGTTGAGACACATGGCCATTGGAATGAGAGTCCTGCAAACTAGCAACTGCTACCATAGAATCAGATTCGATAATTAGTTGACGAAATCCCAAATCCCAGGCTAACCAAAGACTATCCAAAATTGCCCAAAGCTCAACTTGCATGGCAGAGCAGATGCTAATACTGTGAGAATATCCACGAAGCCAGCTGTCAAAGCTATCTTAAAAAATACTACCTGCTGCTGCTGGATTCAGGCTCCCTCGACAGGCTCCGTCAATGTTTAACTTCACCCAATTCGCCGGAGGTGGATGCTAACCAACCAATCGCTCATCACATTGTTGACTAAAGGAAACACATTCAATTGTTAAGGCCATCTGCACTTGTTTCACTTGCCTATCAATCACCCAAAAGGGATCTTCAGTAGTGAGACATTTAGGGTCAAAAATATCTAGATTCCTTCATTTCCAAATCTGTCAACAAATATTACCAAACCATAGGGGCTAATTGCCATCATTCACCATAGAATTACTGAAACAAAGATTGCTACGAAGCCAATCATGAAGGTGTAAATGATAGAAATCAGGAATGAAATGTGTGATAGACCATTTCCAAACTCCTCTCGCATGAATACAATCCTTGAGAACATGAAGCTTAGATTCGATAGCTTCACCACACCGGGAGCAAGAAGGATCATCCGTCAAATGCTTTCTACAACGCTGCTGATTGGTAAGTAGAGCATCATGACCCATCAACCACAAGAAGGTTCGCACTTATTGTTGTTCCTGCCAATTCCAAATAGCTCACTAAAAAGAATCCTGAGGATTGGGATTTGGATTTCCATGTAACATGGAATAAGCTGAAGAAGAAGAGAAACTTCCTTGTTCCCAAAACTCCACATCATTTTATCTGAACCCAATTCCAAAGAAGGTGGATGAATAGCTGCAATAGTAAGACATAAAGAAGCTGGAAGATAACCCTGTAGTCAATGCCAATCCCAACAACCAGAACTTGTAATGTAGGCTACCACTGGTTCGTCAATCCAATGAGTAGGGATTGTGTGAAGTGCTAAATCGACAAGCCCTCACCCAAGGATCAGTCCAAAATCATACTTGAGTCCCATCACTAATTGACTAGTTGATTCCTTGTAATAAAAGCATCCAAACATCACATATTTCTCGTCAAATTACTGATTCATTCTTACCCTACAAACTATCAGGAAGGTTAGATATGTCCAATCTATATTTACCACGTAAAACTTACACCCAAAGTGCAGAATCATTTGTTAAAAGACACCATCCTAGCTTCATGAGGAATGATTCATTGCTAGTCTGAGTTGAATGGATGCTCACCTCCACAATCCTTGGCTTGACAAACGTTGTTCTAATTAAGGAGAGAGATCTGTTTTTTATTTGTTGTTGAGCCCCGTAAAAATCTTTGGAGCTACTCAAAACTATATTTAGTTTTCTTTTAAAAATTGTGCCTTATAAGATTCATTAACCCAAGTCTCTCTTCGTTCAAGAAAGAAAAAAAAGATTGAAGGAAAAGAGACTGAAACAAAGAACTCCTTTGGAAGACTGACATTTTTATCACATGTTTTAAATTTCTACTATATTCTCATTTGTGTTGGACTGACTAGTACTTTCAAAAATATTTTTGCTGTGATTATAGTAACACTAATATAATGTAATAGGATTGGTTAAAACTAACATGGAATTAATGAACATTGAAAATCCACTCGCCCTTCTCAAAACTAGAAGAACTTCATCTATGAATTGACGCTCCAGTGGTGTCCTTTGACTACACTTTAGTCTTTTGTAATGAAACTGGAGTTTAAAAAACTAAAGTCAAGTAATTGTTGTATGTTATCACTATCAAATCGATACATGTTCCAACTTTTATCGGCATATATATTTATGGATATCATAAATCTAAATCAACTTATAATTAATATCTAATAATTTTTTGTTAACATAATTATTAGAAAGAGAAATTCTTTAGGTAAGTATTATATATATATATATATATACATAATTTTTTCATTTTCTTGAATTCTAATATTAGAGGAATAAAAGTATTGAAAGTTGAATATACATGCATTATTACTCATCTTATTGATGACAAGTAGAAGTTGCAAAAAAATATAATTCTTTTTAAGGCATTAAAACCTCCTTTTGATGGATTTTCAATTGCAAATGAAGTAGCTCTTTATTTGGCTTAACGGAGGATTGATAAAATATTGTATCGCTTTTATTAGAAAATACTTTTTATAATAACAATATAGTCAACTTTCTTAAGTTTCGCCTTACTATAAATGATTCATTATTTTGCAGTGAGCATTTTTTCATGTTAGATGTTCACTTCATATTCTAAATCTTATTATGTAAGTAGGGTTAAAAATGATTGATTATTTTGTTGTTAAAAATTGAAACAAATCTAAGCATTTGAATAAGCCCATTCTAGAGGCTAAGAAGTTCTTTGAGATTGCTTCTAAAAATTTTCAGTTTATATGTAATAAATGAAGGACTGAAGTATACATAAGGTAGAATTCTGACTCTAATCAATTGTGCTTTGTATTATGGGCTTATTTCGATTCATTTGGGACAACTAGATAAAATTGTATTTAATTTTTTACTTATTAATAAAGAAAAGGTATAAAGTGGAAGTTCTTCACAGGTTGTTGAAAGTATTTTATGGGGTGATATTATTCTTTTCTAGTTCAAAATATCTAACATCAAATATTTACTTCAAAGGTGTAAGGAAAATTAAAAGAAATATTTGAAAATAATATAAAATACTTCTTTATTTATTGCTAGTACGCTTTATCACTATCATGTGCTACTCTTTTGGAACCTTATTACAAATTGTCTTATCTTTATTATTTAACTGAGGGAGGTTCTAATCTATGTTTTGAAAATAAAAAATATAAGTACTATTGATAAGTTTCATTTTTGATAAAAGCAATATAAGAGAAAATTATAGCCATGCGTAAATTAAGAGACATTTCATGGAGTTAAGTTAAAGTGTGCAACCTTAAAAGTAAAGAAAAAAATTAAGACCAATGAAGAACAAGGTAGGCCACTTTGATATTTATAGGCTCACGATGCATGAACACATCATCATTTTAACTAATTGTAAGAATATTTTTATTTATCAAAAGAGGTTAAAGTTTTGAATTCAAAGAAAATCCTTTTAAGCCTTAAAATGTTCATTGGTAACATTTTGATATGTAATTAAGATAAATTTACATTAAGAAAATTAAGTTTGAGTATTTGAATTTTTTGGAATCATATTTTTTGTGGAATTAGTCAACCATTATGTATTACTGGTCGACTAGTGTAGGTTAAATTTTTTAAAATCAATATACTAAGAGTTTGTAGTAATATTTTTTAATATATTAGTTGACTAATATGCTACATTAGCCGATCAATATAAACAATTAGTTAACCAATACTCAACAAATAAGGAATCTTGTGCATTTAATGCACATTGATCAATCAGTATGGTATATTAGTTGACTAATAAATTGTAACTTGCCATTTTAATGACTAGTTTTGGCTCCAATGGATAGTTTCAGTTTTGAAACCTTGTAAACACATGTTTTCTTATTAGTTTTATCTTTAAAAAGCATTTAGGATTTCTTATGCACACATTTCTAGCTTAAGAATTTAAGAATTAATTTTTATGTTTGAGTGAGCAAGCCATTTATCTCTATCAAAGTTATCAAGTGATATATTTTAAGTTGTAAAGATCATTTGGATTTAGTTTTATGGTGTTCTAAATAGTTTTAAGGTTGATCTTCATATTAAATCAAGTTCTCTTCACTTTATATGAAGAAAATTTATAGTGTAATTTCAAGAAATTCCTAAAGAGTGGATTCGGGCAAGAATTGTTTACCAAACTACTATAAATTCATTTGGCATCCCTTCTATCCTATACTTTTTAAATTATTGTTTCATTATATGATTGAATCTTAAATAGTTTAATTATACTAATACTCAATTCAACCCCTTCCTAGGTGCCATTAAGGACTAATAAATAGTATCAGTGCAAGTCTCTTAAGTTAGCATTTCTAAAGGAATTCTAGATAAAGATCACAATTGCATACTTAAGTACATCATCCTCTTTATAAAACTTAGAGGAAAAAAATTATTATGCCCCTTTCTTTAATGGTAATGACTATCTTTATTGGTCGAAAGTGTAGGCTTATGGAAAATAATTTCAAGTAGCCCCTTTACTCTTATGAAAGTTGTAAAAAAAATGTGAATAAACTAAAGGAAGAAGAAGAACCTCAAAACTTGAGAAGCTAAAGTAATGACTATACAAAAAGAAAAAAATCTAACAACTCTACCATTAGAGTAGTTCATTAGATCTTTCCCTTTATATGGAATGAGACTATAAAAGATACAAGAAGATATAATGCTTCAAAAAAAAAAAAAACTTAGCATTCAAAGTCTCAAAGGAATAATCAAGTGAATTAGAGGAGATGTCAACAATTGAAGATCTCACCCTTATCATTAGAAAGTTCAAGAAGTTCTTAAAGAAAAAGAAAATTTCCAAAATAAAGGACTTTAAGGAAGGTAAGGTTGATCTAAAATTTAAATCTTCCAATACAATTTGATTTGAATGTAAAAAACTCAACCACATGAAGTCATAATATCCCTTACTTAAAATAATAAAAATATGAAAGAAATAAAATGAAGAAGAAAAAAGAGAAAAAAATACGAAGAAAGAACATAAATCCTTAATTTGGAAAGACAGAAGTGATTTTGAAAGTGAGCATTTGGAGGGAGAGTAGCTCGTATGTACTTTATGGCTAAAGGTGATGATAAGATACTCTCTAAATCTAATATTTATGATAGTAAGAGTTATTTGCTATATGATGAACTAGTATAAACTATAGAAATTGTAAGGATGAAAAAGAAGAAGCTATCTCCCAAATTCAAAGAGGTTTGAAAGTGTTTATTAGAAATTAAGAATTAAACCAATTTAAGAATAGTAACTTTTGGTCTCTTTTCTCTTTCTTGTTGTTTCCTTCATATTGATCCCTTTTTTTAGTAAGGGACATTGTGACTTCATACAATTAGATTTTCTACATCCAAAATAGATAATGTTAGAAGCTTTACATTTTGGATTAATCTTACCCTCTTTGAGGTCCTTTCTTTTAGAAAAATTTCTTTCTCTTCAATAAATTCTTAAAACTTTTTTTAGTTATAAGGAAAAGATTTTCCTCATCACTTTTGCTTATTGACGTCTCCTCTTCTTCACTTAAATTTTCTTTTAAGGTTTTCAATTCTAAATTCTTTTTCTATAGAAGTATTGTCTCTTTTTGTATCTTTTGAAGCCTCATTTCATATATAAAGAGAGTTCCAATAAGGTCCTCTAGTGGTAAAGTTACTAAATTCTTGACTTTTTATATATTCATCAGTTTAGCTTCTCAAATCTTCAAAAGTAGCCTAAGCATCTTTTTTTTTTACCATTTTAACATTAGCATAAGTCTTTCCAAGATCTTTGAGAGTATTAATAATATTAATGAATCTCATATACATGGTTGATATGGTTTTATCGTACTTCATTTGGAATAGCTCATATTGATGAGTTAGCCTTAAGTGTATTTTATTTAAGAAGCGACTAATAGGAACCCAATCCATTTTGTTGTTTTCTCCCTTTTTTTGTAACACCCCACTCCTGCCGAACCCGAACCCGATATCGACAGTGATATCCGAATCCATGCCCCGCGAGGGTGGCGTGTCACATCACTTCACTAAACAAAAGTCGGTATAATTTTTTTTTTGAATACTCTTATCAATGATCATTACTTTGGGCCCACTTTTTCTTTTATTCAAAACATTTTACATTACAGCGATGAATCATAAAGTACAGAAAGTTGAATACTCAAATTGGCCCATTTTATTTATAACCTTTGATACAGCACAATGAAATTA